>MU761927.1:101799-115557 GCA_026770625.1 Nicotiana glauca | reverse complement strand
ATATATATATATATATATATATATATATATATATATATATAACATAACTTGTGCATATATTATACATTCATTAGCTATTTTTAGCTTTAGCGGTTGGATGAGCGGCTATTTAGGTTAATTTTACTTAGATTATTTGTAAAGCTACAACTATATTACTCTCATATACAGAGTAACAATGAAAACTAAACATACAACTTGAGCAATTAAATGATGTAACAGTTAATATGAGTAATTCTTTTAATTTGTGAATATTCGACAAGAGGGGGTTATTCAGATGATCAGCACCCCCACCAACAAACTCAGGATAGTGGGTTTGAGTCATTAAATAAGCAATAGCTCCAACAAAGGGGATCAAAGGGGATCAAAGGGGATCAAAGGGGAGGAATATTTTTTTTAAAAAAAAGAAGAAATTGTGAATATTCACAAGCAAAGGGATAAAAAAAATCACATTTCAATTAATTGAAAGTTAAATGTGTTTAACCAAATATCACGATATTTAAGGAACTAAAATCACAAATTTTCCAAATTAAATTTGTGACTATACTTGTAATTATCCGACCGGTCATTTTGGGCTCTAGCACGTTATTCAGCAGTTTGAAGGCGTGAGCAGCTTTACATCAGGTATTATGACTTGTGTGCATGGTCGGGATTGATTTGAAAAGCAAATTCTCATTTCGGAAGCTTTAAATTAGAGGAATTAACAAGGACTAGATTTTTGAGTGTACGACCTTGAAATCGGAATTTGAAGGTTCCAGCAGGTTGATATGATGCTTTCGAACTTGAGCTTATGTCTGGATCGGGTTTTGGATGACCCGGGAGCGTTTCAGCGCCTATTGTGTAAGTTAGCATTTGCAAGAATTTTATGAGTTCGGGTTGAAGTGTATTTCAGTGTTGTCGATGTCTGTTTGGGATTCCGAGTCTGGGAATAGCTCCATATGGTGATTCTGGTATAGGGAGCGCGATCGAAAGTGAATTCGGAGGTTCGTAGGTCATTTTGGAGTCATTTGGCAAAAGATAGAAATTTGAAGGTTTTGAGAAGTGTGATCGGAAATGGACTTTTTGTTATCAGGGTCGGATTTCGATTCCGGAAGTTGTAGGTCTGTAATATCAAATGTGACTTGTGTGCAAAATTTAAGATCAATCGGACGAGATTTGATAGGTTTCGGCATCGAATATAGAAGTTTGAAATTCTAAAGTTTATTAAGCTTGGATTGGATGTCGATTCATGATTTTAGCATTATTTGATATGATTTGAGGCCTCGAGCAAGTCCGTAATGTACTTTGGGACTGATTGGTGTGATTGGAAAGGGTCCAGGGGGCCTCGGGAGGATTCCTGATGGTCAACAGATCGAAAATGGAATTAGAGGAAGGGCTGAAACAGTTGGGCTTCTAGTGTAACCACACTTGTGTGAGGAGCACCGTAGGTGCGGGCCCGCAGGAGCGGAGGTGACCCCAGAAGCAGCTAGAAGTGGAGGGATCAGAGACCGCATGTGCGAAGGAATTATCGCACATGCGAGGTTGCAGATGCGTTCTGGGCAACGCAGAAGTAGTTTGGGGCAGCTGGAGGAGGACCGCAAAAGCGGTGTTGGAACACACCTGTGGAACCCTAGAAGCGGTCAAGTGACCGCAGGTGCGAAAGCGGGCTGGGCAGTATGTTTGTTTTAAAGACGGGATCTTAGTCATTTTCACTTCATTTCCTCCATGGGGCCTGTCTTGGGGCGATTTTGGAGCTCCATCTTTGTCATCCATGTCAAGATAAGTGGTTTCTACTAGTTTTGAGTTAAATACTTGGATTATATATGGATTTGAGCTTGAAAATTAGTAAAAATTATGGGTTTATGGTGGAAGACCTAAAAATTGATATTTTGGATTTTTACCACTATTTTGGATATAAAACTGAGAGTAAATTATATAATTAAGTAAATTATGGGTAAACTTTATCTCCCAAGAATTTCGGAATCCGGGCTCGTGGGCCCTAAGGCAATTTTGTCAACTTTTCGATCGAGGTTAGGAATTGTTATAAATTGGATTATAATAAGTAATTGATCTCATATTAATGGATTTACATAATTATTGGTTAGTGTCAGCATTTAGCATCGATATGAGTCTTTAGAAGGGCGTGGAATGCCGGTTATGGAACTTTGGAGTGAGGTGAGTCGCTTTTCTAATCTTGTAAGAGGGAATTATTCCCATATGTAAATTAATTGGATATGTGCTTCTACTTGGGTGGCTACGTACGCACGAGTTGACAAGAGTTCATGCGTAGCTACTATTATGCTTAAGTCCGGGTAGTCTAGGACACAAAAGCATGCTTTACTTGTAATATTACAATCTTGTTGCCAATTTGAAATGCTTAAAACATATTAAACGTGTAAATGAGTTTCTAAAAAACTAGACATCGTTTCTTGACTCTTAAAACAGAAACTTGTTTTTTCTGAATAATTGCTCCTTGATGAATTCTTGATTTGACTATTTGAATGTGTTTATTTATTATGGAACAGGCCGAACGCTTTAATAGAATAAATAGATGGATCTATGGTTTAGGCTATTCGACCCTCTGGCAGTTCACAGTTTAAATATTGTTTGATCAGGTCGCACGACCTCAGCATGATTTGCGCATGCTTGTATTGCTTGCCTTAAAATTCATTGATGTTGATAATTGTTTCTCCCTGGCTTGAGATAAATGCTTAAATGATGAATGAATCTGGAAATTTCCTATTAATAAAAGAATCGATGACTTGCTTCATGCTATTAAGTACAGCTATTTTTATGAAAATTCTCAATTCACTACATTATTGGTATATTATTATAGGACCACCAGCAACTGTCAAAGTCGGCCTCTCATCTCTACTTCTTCGAGATTAGATGGGATACTTGCTGAGTACACGTTGTTTTCGTACTCATGCTACACTTGCTGTGCATTTTTGTTGCACAGGCACATGCATCTCTAGTGGTCTAGTGGGCGTAGCAGCATGGTTGATATGGAGACTTAGGAGAGTTGCACTTCTCGAGACGACCCGCAGCCAGCAGAGTCCCTTTCAGATTATTGTATTTACTTTCTGTCCAATTTGTATTTCGGACGGTTGTTGTATTATATTGCTTCCTAGAGATAGCTCATGCACTTGTGACACCGGGTTCTGGGATGTTTAATATTAAATTTTTTAAAGACACCATCTTATTTTAGTGAATTTCATTATTTATTGTTTAATGTATAAAAGAAATAATTTCAATAAGTTCTAAAACGATAATTTAATTAATTTTTTGGTGTTGGCTTGCCTGACAGCTTAACCGGCACCATCACGGTCATTAGTGGATTTTGGATTATAACAACATGGTATCAGAGTAATAGGTTCCCTTAGGTTTCACGAGTCTAGTAGAGTCTTGTGGATTGGTACGAAGATGTTTGTACTTATCTTCGAGAGGCTAAAGGGTTGTTAGGAGCACTTCCCTTCTTGATTCTTCATCGTGTGATTTGATTCCCTTTGAGGCTTATGCCTTCATTTCCTTTCCATTTAGTCTTATGCGACATGAAGTGCTGGTCATGAATCTGTGAGTGAGTAATTGTAATGGTACTACAAATGTGGTGCGGGATATTTCTCCCTGTGTGGTTGTTTCAGCTTTTGTCGTTACCTTGCGGAAGGATGTTATATCGTTTCATCTCAGTAGCTGTACTTCTGAGAGATTCTAGTTTATGCACAGTTTGCTATGATGCTTATGAACGGTTATTGTGTAGTATTGATGAGAGGGTGGAATGCTTGCCTATGTGTCAGGGCAGTATGACTTGAGAGGAGGTTTATTAAGTGTATGATTCAGAGATCCGGTACCTTATTTCTGGCTGAGGAAGGGCGATCAAACTATGAATGAGCAGGCTTGGGTTGATAAGGTAATGAGACTTGGTGTTTTCAAGTATAGTGGAATTTTTATCTATGGCGTGGTGTTATCATCCTCCATTGAATATATTAAGTTTGCTGGTGTTATGATCTTCTACAATTCGCATTTGGAGTAGGATATTGTGGGATAATATTGAAGAAAATGGTTGTCAGTGATCATGGTGTGCGGTAGTTCAGGATTGAATCGGTGTTTCCAATGTCGACGGCTCGGGAAGGATGATCTTCGGAAAAGTTTAAAGTAGTAGTGATCTATTAGTGCAGTACATAAAGATAGATATTTATTTAAGGCAACAACTTGGCGGCGAAAGGTGAGGAAGGACATGTTGGAAGTGTCATGTGGTGGTTAACTTCTAGAAGGTCAGGTGTAAGAAGCAGAGGTTGAGTAGTTTCTTGAAAAGGCGAGTTTTCCCAAAGTGGGAGAGTGAAAGAGTATTATATGGGTGTAGTGTCAGGATAACCACACTCCTTAAGGAAGTTTGTAATGACCTGGGAATGATAGTGGACGGTGATTGGGTCTGCGGGTTTAATTTGAATTATTGGCTATTATACGGCGGGAAATTTGATACGACGGGAAAGAATTGCTTGATACGAAGAAGGATACAACATGATTTTGAATTGGAAGATATTGTCGTGTATTTAGTTGATGTCCATAAGAAGAGAATGGACTAGTGCAGTTGGTGAATGGGCACGGGCTCAGGATGGGCTATAGATGTCATAGTGATTGTACCCCGTGCAACATCATTGGGTGATGTCGGCATGTAATTTCCATAGGTGGGTTATCTCATGTGAGCAGATAAGCGGTCGCAAGGTTGGCAAAGCTTTTGCAAATAATCCTATTGGCTACGGCAAATAGATCGGTCATGTGAATGCGGTTGATGATTCAGAGTATTTATAAAGGGTTTTACAAAAAAACTTCGAGGAATTTGGCGGGTTGGTTGTGCTAGATCATGTCAACTATGAAGAAAGAATCTTGTTGGATTCTTGAGTTGTGTAATGATGGCTTCAAGCTAAGTCGGGGAGATCCACCGCCTACGATTGGGTTACATGGTTATTTACTTATGAGGTTTCTGATTATCGACGTATTGGTAAGTTATTTCGACTAAGGGGAAAAGAACATAAGTGGTAATTTGAGCAAAAAAAATTGGTAAAGGTGTGGAATAATTGGCCTCATTGGCTTATGTTCAGGCTTGGGAAAGATTCATGATTTGTGTTTCATAAGGAGGTGATTTACAAGGAAGTAATTCAATCGAGTGCACCATAGAGATGGGTGTTCGTGACCCAATGGAGCCTTGGAGTTGATTATATTCGGGACCAAGCCAGAGTGGGTGACTCTCAACAACGGTCCTAGTGAATTAAAAGTATTTAAAAATGCGGTGTCTAGGGATTTAAACCTGTATTATGATTAAGAATCGAGCTTTTGTAGCAGATTATGATAAGAGGCTCGAAATGATCTCTGATGTTTTTGACTTGTAGTGTAGCATCGGGAGGAAAAATGTAAAAAAGACTTTGGATTCATAGAGGGATTGTCAGAATGGGTACATCAGTTAAAGATGTGAATGTGCGTGCAAGAAGGGTATGAAGCAGTTCATGGGTTTGGAGGCAATGCAGTCTCATGGAATGGGGTCACACAAGATGGTGCGGATTTAGGTTGGTTATGTAAGGAATGGAGCTAATATTATCTCTGAGACAAGTTAAGGATGGATTAGAGGAAGTTAGATTGGTCATCCATGGTCGAATTGGCATAGTGGTGGCAGTGCGCGCTAGGCTCGACGTCCGTGTAATTGATTATATTTGGTAGTATTAAAGTATTATGGCCTATTATGTGTAGGCGGATCCGGGAAGGGTTATGGTGGTTTAGACCACTATTTGAGGATTTAAATGCCCTAAGGTTATGATTAGTTACTCGCATGTTGCTATGGTCCTCTTGGAATGAGTAAAGTAAAAAGTTTCCAGGTGAGAAAATGTTTACCGTATTAGTGGTTCAGGAGTTATAATGAAGATCTTGTGTTGTCGCATATTGGCATGTTGGGTGCAGTGAGTGGTATGGAATTTTAAAGTGAGGATCAATGTTACGGCTCGGTGTTGACAAGGATGTCATGAGCTCGTATGATCAGGAAATGGGTTTGAATGTTTAGAAAGCTGGCATTGTCTTCAACGTCGCCTGAGATCGGTGATTTGTGAAAAAGGCTTTGCATCCGGGTTAAGGATTCTTTATCGTTTTTCAGTGTTATTACGGCCAATGGTGTGGATGTACAAACCTGTTATTTGTTATGAAAAGTCGTGGGAGCGTTCCCCACGGGAAGGTTGTATAAGTGTGCCATGTAGTCACTTGATTGATTGAAGAATTAAACCAAGTATAAAGATTATGGTGATATCGTTAATTTGAGAATTGATGCCAGAAGGGCACTCGATTTATTGGGTTGTGGGCTGTGGAGAATTACTCAGGTTATGATGGTTGTTCTTTTGTGTTATGGGGGAAAAGGGGGGTTATTATGGACCCAAGAAAGATTATGGACCTAGTTCGGTACAATCAGAATCGGCTTGAGGTCTGTGAATGGATTTAATTATGAATATGGGCTCTATATTAGGTCGGATGCATTCATTTCAGCATAGCGCTCCTTATGGAGGAGTATTCGGACGTTGGATGTTATTTCGTCGTCGTCTGTTTCATGTAATACTATATTGTGCCGTGTGATTTGTGAAAGGCTCGATAATTTTCTTATGTGTTGCGGTTCCGCATAGCGATGGTGTTATGTGAGCAGGATGGCTCTTTAGTTTCAGAACATATATTGCACCTCAGTTATGCTTGAGTTTGTTGGCTTATGACGCTATATGTCTCCCCAAGGATGGTATTATGCACTTAGCGTGCTTGGGACCGATATTTGGTATTTTGTAGTAATGAGCAACTTAGCTCGGTGTGTATCTCCTTATATGATTTTTATGTGTGGATCGGGTGGCACACTGCCATGGGTATATTATTTGGATCGGGTTTCACGCTGCAACAGTATGATATTGAGTACAATTTTCTGTATCTGAATTTTTGTGTGTTTTGTTTTCCATTTTCTAAGGAAAGTCCATATTAGCAGCGTGAGTTGAGTATTCCCTTCCATAGTTCGTTTACTTATGTATCACGTTCGAGTTGGTGGCCTATTGGCACATTGTAGCATCATATGAGACTTCTGGTCATGTCAGGGGTGGTTTTTTGCCTGAGCAGTTCATACTAGATGAGACAAGATTATAGGATCTAGGATCAATGCAATCGGATTATATAAAGTATATTAAAGAGGAAATACCATTAGGTGGTTCAGAATGAGGTAATGGTTCTTGTCAGGAGTATAGCCTCAATAATTTGTTGACTCGGCAATTGGTTATGAATTTCTACATGTCTCTTCCGTCATGGCAGTATTGTAAGAGTTGGAACAAGACTTATACATGTCATGAGGTGCATTGTGAGCATTAGATTTAGAGAATGTCGGTTATTATGATCAGAGAATGTTATTATGGTCCTGTGGAGGATGTGGTACATGGTGAGAATTCGGCAAAAGTATGCAGTCATGTTCTGGCACACCGTGTAGTGATTAATACGGTGTTCAAATATTGGAAGCAGGTCTCGCAGAGAATTTTGGATGTTGAAACTGGGTTTTAAGCTTATTTGTTGAATAAAGTAGAATATCTTCAGATTTGATCAAGTTAATGTGCTCAACTAAGTTGTGGTAGCACAGGTAGGTGCTCAAGGTGTTAAACAATGATTTCAGACAGCTCTAGTACATTACTCAGCACGTTCGAGGACGAACGTATATTTAAGTAGGATAGAACATAATGACCCGACCAGTCATTTAGCACGTCATTTGCCAGTTTGAGGCCGTGAGCAGCTTCATATCAGGTATTATGACTTGTGCGCATGGTTGGAATTGAATTTCGGGAAGTTCAGAATTGATTTGGAAAGCAAATTCTCATTTCAGAAGCTTCAAATTGGGGGAATTGACAAGGATTGGATTTTTGAGTAAATGACCTCGAAATAGGGATTTGAAGGTTCTAGCTGGTTCATATGATGATTTTGGACTTAGGCGCATGTCTAGATCGGGTTTTGGATGACCCGAGAGCGTTTCAATGCCTATTGTGGAAGTTAGCATTTGGAAGAATTTCATGAGTTTGGGTTGAATTTTATTTCGGTGTTGTCTATGTTTGTTTGGGGTTCAGAGTCTGGTAATAGCTCCATATGGTGATTCTGGTATAGGAAGCGCGATCGAAAGTGAATTCGGAGGTCCGTAGGTCATTTTGGAGTCATTTGGCTAAAGATAAAAATTTGAAGGTTTTGAGATGTTTGACCGGAAGTGGACTTTTTGATATTAGGGTCGGATTCTGATTCCAGAAGTTAAAGTAGGTCCGTAATGTCAAATATGACTTGTGTGCAAAATTTGAGGTCAATCGGACGAAATTTAATAGGTTTCGACATCGAATGTAGAAGTTTGAAATTCTAAAGTTCATTAAGCTTGAATTGGAGGTCGATTCATGATTTTTAGCATTATTTGATATGATTTGAGGCCTCGAGCAAGTCTGTAATGTGTTTTGGGACTTATTGGTATGATTGGACGGGGTCTCGGGGGCCTCGGGTGGATTCCGGATGGTCAACAGATCGAAAATGGAATTAGACGAAGGGCTGAAGCAACTAGGCTTCTGGTGTAACCGTACCTGCGTGAGGAGCACCGCAGGTACGGGCCCGTAGGAGCGGGGGTGACCCGCAGAAGCGGTTGGAAGTTGAGGGATCAGAGACTGCAGGTGAGGGAAATAGTCGCAGAAGCGGTCTAGGCAACGCAGAAGCAGTTTGGGGCAGTTGGAGGATGACCACATAAGCGGTATTGGAACCGCACCTGTGGAACCGCAGAAGCGGTCAAGTGACCTCAAGTTCGAAAGTGAGATGGGCAGTGTGTTTGTTTTAAAGACGGGATCTCAACCATTTTCACTTCATTTCCTCAATAGGGGTCTGTAATGACCCGGCTGGTCGTTTTTGGAAATTACGCCCCGTTCCCCCATTGACTGCTTCCCCTGAGTTCATTTCTGCTATTTTGGTTTGCGGGGACGTTCGATGTTGGGATACAGAGTGTTTTGGGACACTTAGTCCCTAAATGAGAGCTTAAGAGTTGAAAAATAGTTTATAACCGGAACAGTGTGAAGACGACCTCGGAATGGAAATCTGATGGTTCCGTTAGCTCCATTAGGTGATTTCAGGGTTGCGAGCATGTTCATAATGTATTTTGGAGGTGCATAGCTCATTTAGACTTAAAATGCCGAAGTTTGTATTTTTGAAGTTTTCGGTCTGATAGTGAGTTTTCGATCCGAGGGTCGGAACGGAATTCCGGAAGTTGAAGTAGCTCCGTCATGTCATTTGGGACGTGTGCGCAAAATTTCAGGTCATTCGAACGTGTTTTGGTTAGGTTTTTGGTCGAAAGCGTATTTGGAAGAAATTTGAAGTTCTTAGGCTTTAATCTTTGATTAATTTGGGTTTCCGGTGTTGTTTTAGGTGTTTTCAAGGTTGGTACAAGTTTGAATAAGGTATTAGGTGGTATTGGTGTTTTTGGTTGAGGTCCTGGAGGCCTCGGGATGATTTCGGGTGGTTAATGGAGAAAATTTCTAAGTGTTGCCGCAAAAGCGGCTTTGGACGTCGCAGAAGCGACTTTGGGGTCACATTCTAGGAAACCGCAGAAGCGATAGGATTTCCATAGAAGCGGATCCGCTTCTGCGAGATGGGTATCACAGAAGAGGAAGCTGAGATTTTAAAAGGAGGCTGCAGAAGCGGCCAGTGTTTCGCATAGGCAGGACTGCAGAAGCGGTCCCTAGACTGCAGAAGCGGTATTCACTGTTCAGAAATAACAATTTCGAGGGTTTAATTTCATAAGTTTGAAAAATCGATTGAGAGCTCGGGATAAGGCGATTTTGAGTGGGTTTTGAAGAGAAAATCATTGGGTAACATTTCTTTGATCCCTTTTCATTATATTACATCATTATATAGTTAAATACATCATTTGGAATTCGAATTTAGGATCAAAATTGGGTAATTTGGGGTCAAACTTCATTGGCTAAACTATTGAGTTTTGAGTGGGCATTTGACCTCGAATTTGCGAGATTTTTATATGGTTAGACTCGTGTGAGTACGAGGGTTCTAAAATTGTTGAAATTATTCGATTCCGAGACATTGGCTTGAGGGGCATTTTGGTCATTTTACCTATTTTCGCGTCCTAGCTTTAATTTTTATAGTGGAATCAGTTGTTTGCAATATTATTTACGATATGTAATTGAATTGAATAGATTTGGGCTATATGGAGTCGGATACCCGTGGCAAAGGCGTGGTTTCTATTGATATTGAGCTGGTTCGAGGTAAGTGGCTTGTCTAACCTTGTGTGGGAGACCTTTCCCCTTAGGATTTTACTTGATATTTGAGTGCCTTGTGCGTAAGGTGACAAGCGCGTACTTGAGCCGATTGATGAAATCCCGGTTTTTACTTAAGCTATGGAAATTTAGTTCTTATTCTTATTTGCTTAATTCTATTTGAAGTTATGACTTATGCTAGATTAGGAAAAGCATGCTTAGCTGATTTGACTGTCTAGTTGCTTAAGTTGTTTTGACTGCATTACGTGAAGCATTCTAGGCTAGTTCTATTTGTTGTTTGTCTTTCGTACTTCATTTCTTGGTTGTTCCCGGCTGTGGTTGCACATTTACATTTGGACTATGGAGGTGGGATTCTGGTAGCTCCCCTCCCCCCTTGTCTGTTTACTTTGGGACTACGGGTTCGATTCCCAGGAGATGGCCCTGCACTTTTACTTTTGGACTACGGAACGGTATCCCTGGAGATCCTTCATTTTTAGTACATGAGTTGGACTACGGGACGGTATCCCGGGAGATCCATTGGACAATTGAGGAAAGGGCTACAGGACGGTATCCTGGGAGACCCTCATTGGTATCTTGACATTGAGCTATGTTTACTCTGTGTTTTACTCTATCTTTGGAGTTGTTATTGCCTCGTTGACTTGCTTTATTACACTGATGTATTCATTATTCCTGTCAGATTTTTATACTGTTAATTATTGTTATTGTTATATTTTGCCTCAGTAGGGCCCTGACCTTCCTCGTCACTACCCAACTGAGGTTAGGCTTGGCACTTACTGAGTACCGCTGTGGTGTACTCATGCCCTTCCTGCGCATGTTTTCCATGTGCAGATCATCCAGGTACCTCTACTCAGGCGCACTATCAGTGGGGCAGGAGGACTACGGAGACTTCGAGGTAGATCAGCTGCGTCCGCAGACCGACAAGTCCCCTTCTTACTCTATCTATAGTATTTAGTTTTCTTTCTTCCGATTGTTAGATATTCTGGAGTTTTGGAGCCCTATTATACACTTCTGTAGCCTGTGTTGCCCGTGAGTTTCCAAGTTTTGTTAATTTTTTTAGATTTGTGATATTGAGTTGTACATGCCGAGCGGCATTCAGTACAATTCCTTTAGATATTAAATCTGATTTTTCTCTACTTTCCGTAATTATTATATTTTCGATATATTAGGATTACCTGGTCGTGGGGACCAGGTGCCGTCATGACATGTTCATGGTTGGTGAACTAGGGTCGTGACAAGTTAGTATCTGATCTCTAGGTTCATAGGAATCACGGAACACAGGCCGATTTATTAGAGTCTCGCTGATCGGTACAGAGATGTCTGTATTTATCTGCGAGAGGCTATGTAACTGTTTAGCAAAAATCTTCATTTCATTTTAATTCCTTGTCGTGCGATATTTTGACATCAATTCTAAACTTCTGTCTTCTATTCTCTCACAGATGGTGAGGACACATGCTACATGAGATGACCAGGCACCCGCGCCCCCTGCTACCGACATCAGAGGCCGGGGCCGGGGTAGAGGTCGAGGACGCGCACGCGGTGCAGCCAGAACACCTGCGCGAGCTACCACCGAGGTACCACCAGCAGATTTAGCCGGAGCCCATGCACCTGGCACACTTACAACTTCTACTACTACTCTAGCGCTCCAGGAGACTCTGGCTCTGTTCATGAGCATGTACACCACCTTGGCTCAGGCAGGGTTGCTTCCCCTTGCTGCAACCACATCCCAGGCTGGGGGAGGAGCACAGACTCCCGCCGTCCGCACTCCTGAGCAGCGAGTGCAGGTTGAGCAGGCTCCAGAGATTATTCCTGCAGCACCATTTCAGCCCGAGAATGGGTCAGCTGCTTCAGAGGACGAGCAGCGTAGACTAGAGAGGTTTAAGAAATATGATCCCCCAGTGTTCAGTGGCTTAGCATCAGATGATGCCTTGGTATTTTTGGAGGAGTGTCATCGTATTCTTCGCACCATGGGCATAGTGGAGTCTAGCGAGGTTTCTTTCACCGCCTTTCAGCTTCCGGGAGCCGCCTATGATTGGTGGCGTACTTATGAGTTAGACAGTCCAGTCGAGGCTGCTTCACTGACTTGGACCCAGTTCTCAGACATGTTTATGAGAGAGTTTGATCCCCAGAGCCTCAGGGATTCATGGAGCGCGGAGTTTGAGCACTTGTGCCAGGGTGCTATGACAGTTTCAGAGTATGCCATCCGTTATACCAGGTTGGCCAGGCATGCATCGGCCTTGGTTGCGATAGTTCGGGAGAGAGTTTGCAGGTTCATCAAGGGTCTTATTCCGCCCATCCAGTCTAGCATGGCTCGACAGTTGGAGATGGAAATCCCTTATCAGCAGGTGGTGAGCATTGCTATGAGGATTAAGGGTATGCTCGCCAGCGAGCAAGGGGAGAGGGAGGTCAAGAGGTCTCGATAGTCGGGTCACTACTCTGGTGCCCGTACCCTATCAGCAGGTCGTTATGGTGGAGATTATTCTGGCCGCCCTGTACATTCAGCTTTACCAACAGCCGGCATTACTCCAGCTCTGCCTGCACCTCAGAAGCATTATTATGCGCCTACAGTTTCTAGCGCGCCTCCTGCACGGGGTACTTCCAGAGGTCAGTCCAGTAGGCCTAGCCCCGGCCAATTACAGCCACCGCATCCTCCCAGAGCTTGTTTCGAGTATGGCGATACACGTCATATGGTTAGGGACTGTCCTAGACTTGGTAGGGGTACATCTTCACAAACTGCTCAGCTACAGCGGGCTCCTCAGAGTTCTCAGGCTATGATCACAGCTCCAGCTGCTGCCCCACCTGCCCAGCCAGCCAAGGGCAGAGGCCTGAGAGATAGAGGTTTCCCTCGCGAGAGGGGTCGGGCCAGATATTATTGTATTCCTTCTCGCACTAAGGTTGTTGCCTCCGATTCCATCATCACAGGTATTATACTAGTTTTTCACAGAGAGACATCGGTTCTATTCGATCCAGGCTCTACTTATTCTTATGTGTCTTCTTATTTTGCTCCACATTTGGGTGTGCCTTGGGATTCTTTGAGTGCCCCTGTTTATGTTTCTACTCCCGTGGGAGATTCTCTTATTATGGACCACGTTTATCAGTCATGTTTGGTTACTATTCGTGGTTTTGAGACTAGAGCAAATTTATTTTTACTCGGCATGGGTGACTTTGATATTATTCTGGGCATGGACTGGTTGTCGCCCCATCATGCTATTCTTGATTGTCACGCCAAGACCGTGACGCTGGCTATGCCAGGTATTCCGCGTATTGAGTGGAGTGGTACTTTAGATCACACTCCCTGTAGAGTTATCTCTTTCCTTAAGGCTCAACGTATTGTTGAGAAGGGGTGTGCCGCGTATTTAGCTTATGCGAGAGATGTCAGTGTTGATACCCCTTCTGTTGATTCAGTTCCAGTGGTACGGGATTATCCTGATGTGTTTCCAGCTGATCTTCCAGGCATGCCGCCCGATAGAGACATGGATTTTGG
>MU761927.1:50971-73510 GCA_026770625.1 Nicotiana glauca | reverse complement strand
TAGATTAATTTGAAGTATTATTAATTTATTATGCATGAAAATTTAGTTTTACTATTTTTTTGTTAATTTACTTTTTAAATGCAAACTGTAATATATACATATTATACATACTATACATATTATATATACTATATATATTTATATAGCTATGTATAAGCAATTTATATTAGTATATTCATACATAGTTTACAAGAAATTGCCTTAGATAAAATTTTTTATAATAAAAATGCCCGGAACCAAATAGCCCATAGGCCCGGCCCATTTAGCCCGGGACCATGTGGGCTTAGGACCGTCGTGGGCCGGTTCCACCCATTAGGACTGTGAAGTTCGGGACCGCCAAAGACCGGCCCGCCTTTAGGCCCGGGCCCCCGCCCAGAATACAACATTACTTTATATATATATAGAGATATTATAAAATGTCAACGATTATCATTCCTCCACGCAAGAAAACTACTGTTCATTTTCTCCACCGCTTGCGTCATATGTCCAAAATCCCAAAATTTCTCCAATTAGTCCAAAAAGGAAAATTGTCCTTTTGAGTTCAGCAAGCGACCTCGGACCAAATCATTAGCCCATTACTATTTAATTCTCTCCACGTTCCCATTTTAACTTCTCTACTCTCCACCAATCTTTCGCTTCTTTCTTAAAAAAAATGGCCGGAAACTCGAAGGACATCGACAGTGACGACGTTAACTTCGGGTTCAAACGTTCAGAGATGTACGAACTTAAACTCTCCGGCACTGCTACTGTTTACGATCGTCACGTTTTCCTCTGTTACAAATCACATGAAACTTGGCCTTCTCACGTTGAATCCTCCGACTCCGATCCACTTCCGAAGCTTCTCGCTGCTACTCTTAAAGCTCGTAAGGATGAAATCAAGCTTAAGGTTAGTTATTTTCTTCTGATTACTTAAGTCAACGGCGTTACATTGAACTTCATTTCTATCGATTTTATTTTCTGATTTGAAATTAGCAATCACTTCTTTTTGGATCTAGTATAGATAATAAATTTTATCTTTTTGATATACTATGGATAACATTAATGAAGTTTTTAAGTTTTTGAATGTTTATATAAAAGGATTAAAGTTATACTACATACTAACAGTATAAATGGTTTTTCACACTATCATGTGTTGTTTAACCTCCTTAGTTACCTTTTTATCAGGTTACTAATTAATATTTATTGTAGAGATTTACCTGTCACTACCTTGTAGTGACCTAATTGTGTAGATAACTTTTACACTGCCACAAAATTTAAACTCTATATAAAATAATGAAAAATCTCGTCATATAATTGCAAGAACTTTACAGAAATGTTCAAAATTTAATACGAAGTTAATAAGAAATCTAGTTTGTCGATTAGAATGCAATTAGTAGGTTTAAGTTATTAGCCTTTCAAATGTGTGGTGGATAAATTTAGTACACAATATAAGAATTCTAGTTTGGTCAATTAGAATGCCTTTAATAGTTTTATGATTTTAGCTTAGCAAGTGTGAAATTGAGTTTAATGCGTTTTTGGCTCGGTGATTGTTTGTGGTAGACTGTTTTGACGATTTGCGAAGTACGCAAAGACATTGGACTATCAGATGGAGATGTTCTGATTTTTCCTGAAATGATCAAATACAGGTAGTTTTCGACAATCTTCTATGATTCTTTACTTTTATTTTGTTATTATTTTTATATCATTGTATTAGGCTGTGAAATATTCGTCCTCCTTTAGTATTCTATGTGTAGTAGTGATGAAATACATAACTAGGCTATCTGGAGACAAGGGAAGAGAAATAAACATGGTGAATTTGACTTTATTCTTTTCTTCTTCTTCACAACCTTATGAAATCGACCAACATTTAAAAATGGTATCTTCCATATCAGAATTTTTAGGAGTAGTATTTTTCGACTAGTTTCTGAATACCCAAATTTTAATTAAAATATAAATGAATTGATCTAGTTTGATTTAATTAGAAATGGTTAGTCAAATTGACTCTCAGTTAGCAACAAGTGACAAAAAATTAGGACTAAGGGTGTATTTTAACTTTTCATCTTGATTTTATTGCAAAGTATTTGACCTAGCCATTGTATGCATCTCCAAGCATTATCTTACCTTGAACTTGAGTTTGTGTCTGGTGCTTTTAATCAAGGAATTTGAAGGAGTCGGATGTTGAAGCTTTTGTTGAGTGTGTTCTTGTGAATGGCAAGCCCTGGACTTCTGGACTGCAGGAGCCACTAAGTGGTTCTTATGTATTTGTCTGTTCCCACAATAATCGAGATCGAAGGTGTGGTGTCTGTGGACCAATTTTGATTGAGGAATTTAGCAAATTGATTGATTCCAAGGACTTGAAAAACGAAGTTCATGTGACAGCTTGTTCCCATGTTGGTGGCCACAAGTATGCTGGTAATGTGATAATCTTTAGTGCAGATAAAGAAGGGAAAATTGCTGGGAATTGGTAAGACCTAGTTTTGTACTTATCGAGGTGCTCTTTTAGTTTCCATTAGTTTCTTGACCAGTTCCTTAGTATGTGGCTTTTTAAATGGATCAAAGTGGAGAAGCTCCTCGTTGGACTGTTCATTATACATATATATGTGATCCGTTGTCATAATGCAGGTATGGCTATGTTACCCCAAGTGATGTACCTATTTTGCTTGACGAGCAGATTAGAGAGGCGAAAGTCATTGAAAGACTTTGGAGGTTTGTATTCGTTGTGCTTTGCTTTGTTTCTCATATGCATGATTTGGGGTTTGCTTTATACATAATAAATGGTACAAATTCTTCATTTAGCTTTGAGAAAATCCCATAGAGGGCTGGTTCCGGATTATCTTTTGGCAGTTTCCGTAACAAGCCCGGTCGCCATGACTTCTATGTAAACTTTAACTTAGCCAAGCTCGATTACCTTATTTGCACCATGCCTCCACCATGATTCCAACGTAAACTTAAACTTAGCCAAGCTCGATTACCTTATTTGCACCATGCCTCCACCATGATTCCAATGTAAACTTAAACTTAGCCAAGCTCGATTACCTTATTTTCACCATGCCTCCACCATGATTCCAATCCTGCACCAATATTTCTATAATGTAAACGTTAATTTAGCCAAGCTAGATTACTTTATTTGCACTATGCCTCCACCAATTTTTTTCTGTCTGTCTACATCACACTCTTGGGGTGAGGCCCTTCCCCAGATCCTGCATGAATACGGGATGCTTTGTGCACCAGGCTGTCCTTTATTTCTCCAAAGTCAAGAATAGCTCAGTCACTGGCATCATAAATAGATAATGTGCGAGTGATTATAAGGTAATGCTGTATGATTGCCTCATTTTCTCATGTTGTATTTTTTTGCATAAAAGGTAATCATAATAAAATTTATAGCCTGTTTGGCCAAGCTTCTTTTTGGCCAAAAATTGAGGTGTTTGGCCAGCTTTTGGAAGGAAAAAAAGTGCTTTTGAGGAGAAACAGAAGCAGTTTTGGAGAAGCAGAAAAAAGTAGTTTCTCTCCGAAAACACTTTTTTGAGAAGCACATTTGAGAAAAATACACGTAGAAATAGTTTTTTAAAGCTTGGCCAAACTCTAATTGCTGCTCAGAAGTGTTTTTCAAACTAATTTGCCAAACACAAACTGTTTCTTACCAAAAGTACTTTTGAGAAAAGCACTTTTGAAAAAAACACTTCTCAAAATAAACTGTTTTTTGCAGCTTGGCCGAACGGGCTATTAGTCCATTTGTGTTTTCATGCTTGATCACGAGCTTTGCTCTTATGAAGCTTTAATGATTGCATGTTAACTAATAATCTTAATTAAAATTAAGTAAAGAGTGGTGGAAGATGATGGATCTTTTGCTCTTGTTATTTGGTCTATCTTCTTTTCTCTGTTGCTTTTTCGCTGGGAGCTGGATTCTATTTTCAGCATTCATTTTAGATGGGCATGGATGTGTATGTAAAGGGTTTGAAAAAGTTAGATTAATTTTGCTGACTAGTTACGGAATAAAGTGCAAGAGGTAATGCCTTTCCAATTACAGAACAGGGAATTTCTCACATTCTAAACTTCTAATTTGGGCTCTCAAAGTTTCGGTTGGAGGCGGTCTCTTTAGCAGTTGCAAAGTTAAATATGTTTTGCTCTTTTTCTCATTTTTTTTGTGAATACAGTCTGAAACACTTTATCCTGGTTAACTATAGGGGCCAAATGGGACTTCCTGTTGAGATAACTGATAAGGTGAATGAACAGAGGGTTCCCAATGGAACCACTGTGGACGAAAAAGGACAAGCCCCTGTAGAAAATGCTAGTCAGGGCTGTTGCCAAGGAACTGCAGGTTTTTCTTGTTGTAGAGATGCAAGTGCTGAGGTGAAAGAGGGAAAGAAGGGGCAGGGAAGACTTTCATGCTGGTCAGGAAAATGGGATCAGCCTGAAGTGTTCACAGCCATTGGCGTGGTTGGAGCAGTGGCTTTTGTTGCTGTTGCTTATGGATTTTACAAGAGGTCACACTGAAATGCTGTCACGAAGAGATTCCAAACATTGTCTTTTTTAGAGAATAATGATGTAACTCTAAACCATGACATTTTTCTGAAGGAGAAGAAGAAATGCAGAATATGTCCGACTATATGGAGATGATGTCCTCTTGCTCTCTTCAAGTGAGCACCCTAAGGGCTGGTTAGTTACACAGCTCTAACTAGTTACTACAGATACCTGCAAGTTTAGTCTACACTCTACAGAGATGCTTAAAATTCCAGGTCTGGAAGTCTTGCTTCCTGGCTGTTTTGGTTAAAGGTGAATAAGGTTTTCGATGGGCTATTGGGCTTATCGGAATTACCTTGTTTATTGTTGTGTTGGTATTTCGTCTGTTGTCTGGGGATGTTGGATGACTTGTTGAAATTTTTTGTGGAAGTTGATTTTTGCTTTTGGACATGAATTTCACTTAACTATTATTTTTCATTTGAAATGCTCCTTAAACTAATATTTCAAATACAGAGTTCAGCATTTATACATTCTGATGGCCAAATCATTAGGTGAAAATACTAAACCTCAATACGTGTGAATATTGAATTATTATTTCGTAGCCAAACCAACAGCTTTGAAGCAATTTGTTGAGAATAGACTAGTAACGGGGGATGTTTACTTACTCCTGTGAAAGAGAATCATTATCGATGAGAAGTTTTATTTTGTGTCTCATACAACTGATACCAGTTGTATGAGGTTCCTTTTTATCTCACAAAATTGTGGATCTCAATCTTAAACTGCTATACAAAACCACTCGAGAGTAGTAGATTCGTAGTATTTGAGTCTCTAGATGAAAATCACTAATTTAGCCTAATAAGGAACTTCTTTTTTTCTAATGGACTATTGGTTGTTCATTTTTTTTATGTCCTTTAAGAAGATTGGAAATAACTATAGAGGGGATGTTCTGACTTACCTTAAGGGCAGCGCGGTGTACAACGCATCCTGCATTCACGCAGACTTCGGAAAAGGGCCGCGAATCCATGATCAATTGGAGACAACTTTACTGTTACTCCAAGGCTCCTCTATATTTGGTGTTCCGACTTACCAAATATGGAAAATTACTCATTCCTCTTTCCTTTTACTTTTCCTCCTCCTGTTTTCCTCCTTTCACCCCAACCAAACATTTTTGAGCTAAAAAGAGAAAGGCCATGAGAAATACCGAGCTGAAAAGATAGGAAATGAACTTCTTTTGTCAAATTGTAGTGTATGACAAATGATGCCCCGCTAAGAAAATAATCTAAATCCAAATTTATATACAGATATATGATAAAATAATCATAAAACATTGGTCATGTACCCCTTCCAAAACTCAGAAAGCAAATGAAATTTACTGCAGCTATCAGCACAAGTCGAACATCTTGCACATGAAGTGTCATGTCCTAAGTTTTGAAATCATTTCCTCCAAGAATGCTACAGACATCCCTGCTCTCTGTCCAACTCCTTGCTCAATTTGTCTCATAACATGTTCCAATAGCAGAATATTCTTTGGCTGTTTATTCTTCGGGCTGCAATGCGAACGGTCTCTCAAAAGCAAAAGCAGTCTTTTAGCATTATCTCTGGCTCTCTTTGTCCCATCCACACTCAACTGAAGCACTGCTGCCATAGCTCCTTCCCTCAATATCATCCCTCTGTATCTCTCTCTGCAGCTCTCACATATTTGGAGTAAAATTGCCACTGCATCTTCTTTACATTGTCTTGAACCTGTTGAGAAGTAATAATATTAAAATTAAAAGTGTAATCTCTTTAACAGCTTAAGTTTTTAGACGATATAGTCATATATGATTCAACATGATATAGTCACACGACTCAACATGGTACTAAAGCATGCAAGGGGTCCTAGATTCAAATGTGTTTGACCCATGAAAAAGAATCAGGCCAACGCGTGTTGATACATAATACAATTAACGGAGTAATTAATAGTGTGAAACTGTTATATGAGATTGTCATGAAATTAACCTTCCTCCATGGCCTCCACCAAACACTGAATTGCTCCACCTGTTCCTGCAGCTTCCTCTAGTCCAATTCTTGATGAAGAAACAATATTCTCTAGCAATACCATGGCTTTCTCCACAATCACTTCTCCTGCTGTTTTCGTTTCCGACGCCAGGCTAATTAATCCAAGCAGGGTAGCTACCCCACCAGATGAAACAATAGAAGGGATGAGCTGATGGCAAGTTGAAAGATTGTGAAGTATTGACAAGATGTCCAAATTAGCCTGCAAGTTCATGCTGTTGTAGGCTTGTGAATTTAATAATTCAAGCAGAAGTGGAATAGTTCCAGATGCAGCAATTGCCAACTTGTTTGAAGCACAAGAAGAGAGGGTCAATAGAAATGCCACTGCTAGCTCTACTAACAATTCATTTTCGCATTGAAGCACATCTAATAACACTTGTATAGCCCCTGATTTTGCTATGATTATCTTGTTCCTGCAACAACCAATAAGAATATTCACAATTTTAGTACTGAAAATCAAACAGGTATAGATACACTCGTATTCCTTAAAAATTGATCGAAAACAATTTTTTTTTTTTTTGGGTATGTTTGATACAACAAAAGTCATTTTCCATAAGAAATGTTTTCATGCATTTTTCTCGAAAATAACTTCCATCATACCAAACACGTTCCTGAATGAAGTATGCGCATGCTAACCTTTCACTGCGAAAGGCTGTACTAAGCAGAGCAAACAGTGCAGCTTCAATGGCTTCATAATCATTAGTACTCAGCATCAAAATCAATGGAGGAACTATGCCTTTTTCGACGATCTTGTGCCTTTGCTTGCTGGAAAATTGACCAATTTGTCTTGCACCAAAGAGCTGGGCTTGTCTATCACCAAAGAGGAGAGCTTCCACCACCATTTCTTCCATGGCTAGGAAACTCCCTCTGCCTTAAGTCACACTTGTTTGTTTATGAATATTTTTGTTTCTTTATGTATATAAGGATAATATGTGGTTGCTTCAAGAGTATGTAATGTGTGAGCCTTTCCAAGATTCTCCTTTTAATATATAGTTCTTGATTTGAAGCAACTGATCCATTCCCTTTTCAGCCCTTTCTTTATTTAACTAAGGGGAAATACCTTGGCTTGAATCTCTAATTTCCCTCTGATGCAAGGAACTGTCGTCAGCTTTATCGGCTAGTTAACTTAATATCAAGAGATACCCGTCCGTCAATATACTAAAAATGTGTAAAATGTAGGGGCATCTTTGATGTGTGATGGCTTCAAGATTTATCCTATTCAAGAATGAGCTTGAAGCACGGAATCACCATTTACTGATAGATATGCGTCATGTATTTATTGAATTGACGTACATATCGAATGCGAATAAATTTTTATCGTGAGTCAAGCCAAACTACCTCGGACAAGGGCACAGAATTTTAGGGAAAAGGCAGTAATCTTGATTTGGTTTGCCTAGTACATGGAACATTACATAGTCAGCATCCGAAAAATCAAAGGCAAGCAGCCGTTATACATTCTGTTTTTGAGGAAATAGCTGCGCTTTTCCTTTTGCCTTTATACGGCATCCGCCGTAACTTTACCGAAATCAATGCTTGCCACTGATCTTCAAGCTTTCCTTATCTCTTTGCTTTGTAGTAGCTTTTTGACTAATACACCATTTGGGAGGATATAACAAAGGTTTAAAATTCATAAAGTATTAATTTTCACTTTATTAGGCGAGATGTTTTACATGATTGAACTTAGTATAAAAGGAGTTAAAGGATGCAATACAAGTAGTAACCATCACTTATGAATAATATATATATTACTCCAGTGTTGTACTTAGCCTAAAGAAAAATAAATATCAAACTTGCAATGAAGGAACATGTTGCTAACTAAAATCTAAATATATAAAGTGTCTGCCATTTAACACTTTCAGCGTTTTGATAATACGATAAGACAGAATCTCAAAAATCACTAACCACCATTTAACGCTTTACACCTAAAATATCGGATTTAGATGATTTCTTCGCTGGTTGTGAACATTTGGTCGTTGTAAATGAGTATTGTATGAGTTAGCAAATTATATATATGTAACGATCCGACCGGTCGTTTTGAGCAATTTCGTCCGGTTCGGTGGTTTGAGGGCACAAGCAGCTTCATATTATGTTTATCGATTTGCGAGCGCAGTCCGGGCGTGAAACCGGAAAGCCATTATGTAAAAAATAATAAATTTTGCCTTTAAAATGAATTTAGGTTGACTTTGGTAAATATTTTGGATAAACGGATCCGAACCCGTGATTTGACGGTCCCGGAGGGTCCGTAAGAAAATATGGGACTTTGGCGTATGCCCGGAATCGAATTCCGAGTTCCCAAGCCCGAGAAATGAATTTTTAAAGAAAATTATTTTCTAGAATATTTATGAGTTTTTAGAAATGAAATGCGTTTGGAAATTTGATGGTATCGAGCCTGTATTTTGATTTTGAAGCTCGGTACAGGTCTTATATGTAATTTAAGTGGAGTATGTGAAATTTTGTAAGAAACGAACTTGAAATAACGTGAATCGGACCTTACATGAGAAAATTAAAAAATTTGATGTTCTTAAGTGATTTCATGATTTTTTATGCTAAATTCATAGTTGTTGATGTTATGTTTACCGTGAAAATGGTAACGATAATTAAATTTGTAAATGAGATTCTAAAAATACTTGATCTATTCCCGAGCTAGGGCGGTAGGTGCTAAAACATGAGGTAAAATGATAAAGATCGAGTTAACCAAGGCAATAATCGAACCAGTAAGGGGATGTTTCCCGGCCGCACAGCCAGCCAGTAGATACCTCGGAGCCGAGCCTATCTCGGGCTTATCGAGGGTAGTCGGGAAGGGGATAACAAGTAAAGATATAGATAAGTAAGGCTCTATACTATCAATCTTGAGCAAAATAATGAAGAACAAACGATGAAATAATAAAGTGCTAAGGCGACCTCGAGGTCGATGAAANCGATATCTCGGGTACTGGCTCGAATTGATGAGTTATTTTGGGTATTGCCGCGTTGAGAGTCTCCGAGCGACTTTGTAGCTGAGAGATAGCCAATTTTTTTTCCTGTAAAATTTCAAAAAATAATACGAAGATTAACTTCCCGTTCTACCGGGGCTGGGATTTTTCGGGCTTCATGTTGGTTAGCGTGTTGCGTGCTGCCATCGGTACACAAGACTTCATAACCTCGTTGTCGTATGCATCCGCGTTCGCTTGAACCGATCTAGGTGCGTTATCGAGGTCCTACGATGTCGGGCCAGTCGTTCGAACGGCCATACTATCCTCTTTGCGATTTTTGTGGTTGTCGTCCTCGATTTCCCTTATCGAACTGATTATTACCAGGAAATCAAAAGATCTTGGGCAAGAAAAAGTGTGAAAGATATCGTGCGTTTAAGTGACAAAAATAACAAGAGAATAATTACTATTATTTTTAGCGCAACGGTGGGCGCCAAACTGTTTACCGTTAAAATGGTAACAACAATTAAATTTGTAAACAGGATTCTTAAAATACGTGATCTATTCCCGAGCTAGCTTATAAGGGTGGTTAGTGCTAAAACGTGAAGTAAGACAATACAGATCGAGTTGGCCTGAGAAACAATAGAACCAGTGAGGGGACATTCCCAGGCGTAGAGCAAGCTAGTAGATACCTCAGAGACAGGCCTTGAGCCTATCTCAGGCTTATCGAGGGTAGTCGAGAAGGGGATAACAGTTAAAGGTTTAAATGAATAAGGCTCTATACTATCAATCTTGAGCTAAAACGATGAAGAACAAACGAAGAAGAATAAAATGCTAGGGTGACCTCGGGATCGATGAACACTGGTAACTAAGAAGAAAGAGAGAGAGAGAGAGAGAGAGAGAGAGAGAGAGAGAGAGAGAGAGAGAGAGAGAGAGAGAGATATTATTGCATTTGTGGAGAAGCGGAGCAACATCAGTCCCTTACAAGGTAGGGTGAGCCCCCCTTATATAGGCGATGGGACTCGGTATAGTACATGCGTATTAATTGCAAGAGTACAAAGACGGGATGGCTTGACGCAAGACTTCACAGTAGGCTCTGGATAGGCCAGACTTGTCAGGTGTAGCCATGTGCCTAGGAGACTTCCCCTTTTATCCCGACCTCGGACCTTGCTTCTTTCAAGTTGGACTTCGACGAGCCCTGAGCTAAGCACTCGATCACGGACTCCTGCCCTCGTGGTTTGAGGCTGAGCACTCGATCGCGGCCTCCCGCCCTCGAGGTCTCGAGAAGAATCTTTCGAAATGTCTCGATAGCAAAAAATCAAGTCTTCTAATTTTTCCGCGTACAGATAGTCTCCGCATTTCCCATGAAGAATTGATGGGAAATGATTCTGACACTCGACTCCTCGAGCTCCTTTTGGCTACACTACACTGGCAATTCGGATCGCGGCGTAATCTTCTATAACAGATGGCGTATCTCGTAGATCTCTGTTCGATGCCCTATCATTTCCACTCCTTGAGGCAAAAGTACTGCCGTCGATTCATTTTTTCAAGGAAGTAGTAATTGCCTCCACCAGTCAATCTTCCAGAGCCTTTATGACTGTGTCGTTTCTTCCCCTATATAAATGAGGGCATTTGAGTATTGTGTTTCCCATCTCAAGGCTTTCGTCGGCATACTTGTCTCTTCCTTCTTATCATCTTCTTTTACCTTTGATTACCATGATGGAAGCTTTCTGTCTCAAGGATGTTTAGAGGAGCTCCTTCGAACTGTATCGTAGCCTTCTGCCGGGGCCTCCCTTCGTTGAACATAAGCATGTTGTTTCGATATTGCCGCGATTTTCGGTATGTTGGCCGCTACTGCTACCGTTGGACCGAGATGGTGATGGATGGAGAGTTGGTTTTACCTTTGCATAGACGGCCATTCGGATTATGCACCGCTACTCAAAAAGGGGCTCGGAATATCCACCGCTGCTCTCTTTCATACCCCGGCTCTACGTGGAACTTCGTCACGAGCCGGGAGCTTGCACGACTTGATGCTCAAGAGTATTCGAAGTAGCCGTACAAGTGGGACCTAGTATTGTTCGGTCCATTGTCTCTCCGAAGTATCCTTGGACAAAGAGGGTCCTCGAGCTTCGGAGAGCTATTGTGTTTTTTTGTTCCTCCCTGCTCCCTTCGCCTTCTTTTTCGTCTTCTTTTCTGAAGTGCTACTTTGAGGGACCGGGGCGAGGTTGTTGGAGGCATGCATCCAAGGACGCAATGCTTGAAGACTCTGCCACTGAGAGTATGCCTTCGAGGGTAGAGTAGGTTTTATGCCTTTTCTTTATGTATTCCCCTTTGTCATATCTGTGTGGGGAACCCTTTGTAGGCTTTTGTAAACGTGAGCTAGGACCCTTCAGGGGCTGTTGTACATGAGTTTTTATGAATAAGAAATGAACTTTGTTGATCTCTGCTTTCGAATTTGCTCTATTTCTGTATGCCTCCATGCCCTTCGAGGCTCTTTGAATGTACATTTTTGTATTGTTGATCGCTGATATTTAGCTTGGACGTAAGTGCTTGCCCTATTTTCTTGCCGATTGACATGGGTTCTTTTCGGTCCCATTATCGTCTTTTGGGACAACTCTGGGTCGGTCTGATGGATCGGTGCTATAAGAGTCTCCCGAGTTATTTGGAGATCGCGCGTTGAGTTTCGAGGTCTCCGGGGGTACTGCCCTGGATGTAGGTCATATTCGGGTACCCAGGAGCCCTTATTGATCTGGGTGTAGATGGTCCTTTCAGGACGTATGAGATAGACTTCTGCTTCTCTTTTGGCGTTTGTTTGCTCTTACGCCCTTCGGGGTTTTTGAATGCCTTCTTTTGCTTTATGGGCCTTCGTAGTGTGCCATGATAGCTTGTCCTGGTCTCCAGCTGATTGACAAGGCTCTTCCCCGGTGTTGGAGAGTCGAAGGATTTTGCTATGGAGCCGGCGTCCTTGATAAAAGAGGGACACCTGGAGATGGCGAGGTGATACTGCGGGTGGAGAAAAGGGCCGACACTGCGGGTGTTCGCCCCAGGTAAAGGCATCGCGGACTCTGGTAATAAGTTCTTAAGTGTGTACCTATACCCTTTTGCATTTGGCCCCCCTGATAGGGTTGTGCTTGACTTTTGTTTGAAGTATCGGGTTACTCTGCCGCAGATGCATCCGTTGTTTTGGCGAACGGTGCTGATGATGAGATTGTTTGCGGAGAAAGTCGGGCTCGAGTTCACGCTTGATCATCTCATCAGGCTTGGCCTTTTCATCATCGAGGCCTGCTAACCTTGAGGGGCTGTTCGCCAACTCCCTTCGTTGTCGATGATGAGGAGGGTGGAGATCGAGAGTGAGCCAGTTGGTTTGTCCGAGTTTGTACGACCAATATTATTCCTATGGAGTTTCTGCCATTCCCCGAAGGGTGGAATCACGCATGTAAGTGTGGCGCTTTGTCGCTCTTTCAGATTTTGTTCATGGCAAAAATCGGCCAAATAACAATAATATTCCCCTTGTTGCAGCAACTTCGTGGAAGCCGAGCCAAGTCCATGATTTGCCCTTCTGGGTTCGGAGGTTGGTAACCCATTCGTCTTGCGACGAACGTAGGTGGCGAGCTATGTCTCGCATAAGGTTGGGAGTGGACCATCAAGGTACGTGCGCATGTTGCTTTTCTCCTGCTGGCATGTACCCGAGGTAACATTTTTCCATCTCATTTGTACTGGATTTGCTGCTTGTAGATATCGAGCGGTTTCTTGGGGCGAGGCAATGCCTTTCCGAAGAGGAGATGGAGTCATCAGCCTCCGGGCTGAGAGATGGCAGTAATAAGAGGGATCGGAGCCCACAATGCGACGGAGACTTTAGTAGTGTTGGTCGGGCTCGTATTTTTTTAGGACAGGGCATTGCTCGAGTCTGATGTTCCTGGAGCACCTGTTTCCCGGCAAACGGCTCCTTTGAGCGAGCACGTTGTGCCCGGGGCCGGTTCTTCTGGGGTCGCAAGGGCAGGACTAATAGGAGCATGTACTGATCTAGGGGAAATACGCCGTCTATACTTTGCGGTGAGTCTGTGCACAGTTTTCTTGTATCCCGCATATTCCTCCTCTCATTGGATCTTTCCTGCGCAGGCCTGCGATAGGCTTAAGTCCAAGTTGTTTCGTCAAAAGTCCAAGTTTCAGAGGATTCTGGATGAGGGAGAATCCCTCAGGCTTTTTTGCAAGGAGAAGGAAGTTGAGCTGCAGTATTGGCGATATGAGGCGTATTAGAGCTCAAACTATGAGAGCTATTTGATGGAGCAGGTAACTTCCTATAATGCGTGTTTCTCTTCTTTCTAATTTTAAGGCTAATTTCTTCTTGTCGTATCACTTATAGAAAAAGGCAGAGGCCTTGGAGTACCTTAAAGGTGACGTGAACCGCGTCAGGGCCGCTTGTGAGGAGCTAAGAGCTCAAGTGCAGGCTCAGGCTTTGGAGGAGATGAGCGCCTCGGCTACGATCCCTGCCTTTGAGGTCCAACTCAACTTGACCCGTGGTAATGCCAAAGTTTAGGCGGATATGATCGAGGGACTTGAGTCTAACCTCTCGAAGATCAGGGCCGAGATAATTGATGCCCGGGCGGAAGCGGCATTAAGCCGAACCAGGGCTGATCGCGAGATGGCGATTTGCATAAAGAAATCTGCTGAGGCTCAATCTGAACTGAGGCAAGCCCTTGATTATGAGAAAGGGATCGAGGAATATGTTCGCAGCCGATCCCGGAGAAAGGTATTCGAGGAGCTTGGAGCGAGAGGCTTCATTCTCTCGGAGGAAGTGGCTCAAGCAAAGGCGGATGAGGGTGATGCTCGAGCACTCCTTGTGGATGTTGCGGAGAGCGATCTTGGCGAGCTGTAGCTCTTTAGTGCAATATATAGGTTCTACCATTTCGTAACTTTGTTTCCGGCGCGCGCAGGGCGTGCCTGTAGGTGGAGAATGTTTTTTCCTTATGTAATATAAGAAGAATTTTAAAGCTTTATTCCTTTTGTACCTTTTTTCTGTCGTTGCTCTCGATCGTGTAGACCGATTTTGGAACTAGTCCCCGAGTCGCGTTACGGCTCGAGCTTCGATTGGCTTTCTAGCTCTTTCCCGCCTACATGGGCGGAGGGCGATGACCCTTTGCGCTCCTGGCCAAATCGATTTTGTGGGCGCGTGGCCTGGAGATTTGTCTTGACCGTCAATAGCGTTGTTTGGACCGTGCCTTTAGGCGTATTATGGTTGAATTGTCCTCAGGGTCAGTCTCCGAGTCAGGATCCGACTCCAGCTTAACTTACCCTTGAGCCTGTTTGGGCTGGCGATAATGATTCTTACTTTCTACCTTGGGCGTTTAGCAATTTTCTGGGTCCAATCTCCGAGTCGCATTGCGATACGAGCTGTAATTGACCCTTTAATCTTTCCAAAGATTCTGGTTGGCGATAGTGGCATCGATGTCACGCTCTTGGGAGTATTATGATTTTTGGGTCCAGTCTCCAAATCGCATTGCAAATCGAGTTGTAATCGACCCTGAAATCTCATTTGAGCTCTCGGCCAGCGATGGTGGCCTTTCTGTTATTTGGTCATTGAGACCTTTTAGTATGAGGCCCGAAGGCTTTGCTTGGTTAACTATTTTGGATCCGGTGTCCGAATCGGGTTACGATTCGAGTTTACTTTAATCCTCAAGTTGTCAATTTTCAAGTTGGCGACAATGGCTCTTACGTTGTATGGTCGTAGAGACCTTTCGATGTGAGGACCGAAGGCTTGCTTAGCTGGTGACAATGGCACTTACGGTGTTTGGTCATAGAGACCTTTTGATTATGAGTCCTAGAGGTTTGTTTCCTCTCATTAAGGGTTTATTGAATATTTTTGCCTGACCCGTCGCCGGTTCTGAAAGAACCTTGATTTTAAGTCGTAGTCGGTGATATTTTGAGCACCTCGTAAGGTTCATAGCTCCTAGGTCGAGTATATCGACGCTCTTGCGATTTTGGAGCCGACGTGGTTGGGACTCATTTTTTATCCTGTTGAGGGAAGCGCATTTTTAACCGGTCTTTCCGAAGTAGATTCGGAGGATTTTTTAGCGATAGTCGGGCATCCCGAGTCTCATTTTTTAGGTTGTAGCAGCCGTTTTGACCGGAGTCATGTACGTTTGGTCGGGGCCATTTTTGATCCCGAGAAGTAGTTTTAGGCGTCTACACAGAGGGTATGCCCTTTAGGGATTCTTACGAATGCGACGTATAGCCTAAGCTGCAGGATTTTTCATGCCTGTTGAGGTCTTACACTGTATGGAGAATTAGATTTGGTTGTGCCGAGGCTGCCCGTTAGGGTCTTACAATTTTGGATTTTCCAATGCGTGGAGATTGGTGGTAGTCTCGAAGTCATTGAGTTGTTTAAGCCTGAAGACTGCTTCTCGTGAGCTTGGAGTTGCACCATAAGGGCTTGCTGAGCCTGGCGTTTTGACCCTGGGGTCATCCGAATACCGAATTTTTTAAGTTTTCGGGTATCTCGAGATACATCTGGCAGAGAGGTTTTTGCTGTGGATAAGCCGAAATAGTCTTCTTCGACGCATGGGATGCTTAAAAAATATTCTTTATTGCTTTGCGAAAATAAAAGCTGTAAATACATGCTGTCCTATTGTTGTGAGTTTGGTCCACACGGGTGTGACTTCCCCGATTATCCGACGTGCTTATATGATTCCATATTGGAAATTTTTAGAAGAGGGGATTGTGATCTCGTCGGGTCCCCTCCCCGGGGATGTACAGTCCTACTAATAATCTTGTTGGCGGAACCTTCTTCATGTTAGAAATTCAATCGAGGAAAGAATGCCCGGCGGGCCCCGTGGTGCCACGGATCCTCGAGCGAGATCCAGAGCTACCAAATGCCTCAACTGGCTGGCTGCGTACAGATTAGCAACAATAAAAGAAAGGAAATGATAAAAGGAGGCGACGTTTTGGGGATCAAGCCCCGCTGCAGTCCTCTTCCTCGTTCGGCCAATCTTGACCAAGGATGTGATTATCCTTACCTTTTGACCTCAGTCGAGGGTAATTCCAGCCATGGGCATAAGGTGAGGGATCTCCTCATGTCGCTCGTAGCTAGATGCTTTAGTCCTGTGTTTGTCGTGGGGTTTTACACATTTGGCGGAGCAGGGTCAGAGTCGCGCCCCGAGCGATGTATTCGCTGTTGTCTGTACAAAGCATCTGCGCCCTGTGCACTCGACGTATTAGCCTGAGCTCGGGCGGGCTGCGTAGGGGGAGCGATTTGGTCGCTGTGGCAATCGCCATCAGGAACCTATCATAGATCCGGTCCGAGAGCAATGTTGGTCCAGATCGTCCTATCTACTTCGGCCTGACGTCGTCGGTATAATTTCCGAACCACCTGTACTCATAAATGCATGTTTTATTTGAAATGAGTCAAATGAAAGAAGGGATTACCAATACGTTAATGCGATGCCGAGGTGGAATCTCGGCGTCCTTTTCCTCGAGCGCGAAGGTGTCCTTTGGGAGCATTTTCTGGGACCGTCCCTTTCAGGTGATGGGAACTTGCACTCTACATTCTATGGATCTTTGTAGGGTTCTGCCATCCTTTTACAGCTGTGACGATGCGCCACGGCTTACCGGCTCTCTTTTGTCCGATCTCCTTTTGTCTGTAGAGCTTGATCCGGGTTTGCTTGTTTGGCGACACTTTGTGGCGACTCTCGTTGAATGGTATAGTTGCTGCCCTTTTGGGTTTGTGACCCTGAGTGCTTCGTGATTCCCGCGGTGGGCCATGGTTTCCCTGGAGGGGTTTCGGTTGAATAGATCCGAGCCACCTGGAGTTCCTGGCTTCGCTTATGGTGACCACTATGCTTGGAACTGCAACGTTAAAGTCGCGCTCTATCGGGCGAGGTTTCATTGCCGGCTATGTCTTGTTGAACCTGGTGCTGTTAGAGGTTCCTCGAGGGTGTTGTCCTTGGGCTACTGCCATGTTGTTACAAGACATGTTGTATCTCGAATCATCTCTTTCGTTCACGCCATATGGATGATGGCTCCATTCATTCAGTGTCAGCCCCTTTGTTGGGAATCTACCTGGGTATGCTGAACTCGAGGAGGTTCCTCGACGGTTGTTTATGGCTCTGATTTGGGTCTGGTGTCGGTTGCTGGCATCCGACCAAGACTTGACCGGCTATTCGACCAGTCTTTGCTTGAACTGCTGTAGAGTCGCCGGGTATTCTTTGTTTGGGTTTTGGGCGAAGGCTTGTGCCGCCTAACTGCTCGAGACCGAGAACGGTCTCGTTTGTCCTGTTGGGAGCGGGGTGTGGATTCTCGTGACACTTTATTTCTCCTTCTTCCAGCCTTTGGTGCATTGGACCCTTTTGGCATTGCTTTGATGGCGTCGGCGTGCACTTCCACAGACCGTGCTAGTACGATGAGCGGGTCCTCGAGATCAGGTGCCAAATAGTGGCGCTGCATCATGGTTTCTTCCAAGGGAGTTTCTTCAAATCTCCTTATCGGGACGGGCCCGAGTTCTCCATTTTGGAGGTCGTTGTATCTGGACGGGCGTGCATAAGTGGTGATGCGCTTGTAAGGACTTGAGGTCCTCTCACTCCTAGGGAATTTCATCGTTTTCGATTTTAGTGAAATGAGTTCCGGGATCATATCTTCAGGGGACATTTGTTGTAGGAGTTTCCGCGAGCATGATTCGATCCTTACAATAAGGTCTTTCAGCCTCCTTACTGCTACAAGATAGGTTGTCAGTTCGTCGTTGCCCGATACCTCGGGTATTGGCTCGATATGAGGAGATATTTTGAGTGCTGCCGTGCTGAGAGCCTTCGGGCGGATCTGTAGCTAAGTGATAGCCAAATGCCGTTCCTGCAATATTTAAAAAATAATACAAAGATTAACTTCCCGTTCTACTCGGGCTGGGATTTTTCGGGCTTCTTGTTGGTCAACGCACTGCGTGCTGCCATCGGTGCGTGAGACTTCGTTGCCCTGCTGCGCGGCATGCAGATCTGCGTCCGCTAGAACCGATCTAGATGCGTTGTCGAGGTCCTGTGGTGTCGCACCAGCCGTTAGAACGACCATACTATTCTCTTTGCGATTTTTGAGGTTATCGACCCCGATTCCCCTTATCAAGCTGATCATTAACTTGAAATCGAAATATCTTGGGCAAGAAAAAGTGTGAAAGGTATCGTGCGTTCAAGTGACGAAACTAGCAAGAAAATAATCACTATTATTTTTAGCCCCATGGTGGGCGCCAAATTATTTACCTTGAAAATGGTAACGACAATTAAATTTGTAAATGGAATTCTAAAAATACGTGATCTATTCCCGAGCTAATTTGTAAGGGCGGTAGGTGCTAAAACATGAGGTAAAATGATAAAGATCGAGTTAACAAGGGCAATAATTGAACCAGTAAGGGGATGTTTCCCGGGCGCACAGCCTGCCAGTAGATACCTCGGAGCCGAGCCTCGAGCCTATCTCGGGCTTATCGAGGGTAACTGGGAAGGGGATAACAAGTAAAGATATAGATAAGTAAGGCTCTATACTATCAATCTTGAACAAAATAATGAAGAACAAACGAGGAAATAATAAAGTGCTAAGGCGACCTCGAGGTCGATGAAAATAGATAACTTAGAAGAAAGAGAGAGAGAGATATTATTGCATTTGTGGAGAAGCGGAGCAACATCAGTCCCTTACAAGGTAGGGTGAGCCCCCCTTATATAGGCGAGGGGACTCGGTATAGTACACGTGTATTAATTGCAACAGTACAAAGACGGTACAGCTTGATGCAAGACTTCACAGTAGGCTCTGGATAGGCCGGACATGTCAGGTGTAGCCATGTCCCTAGGAGACTTCCCCTTTTATCTCGACCTCGGACCTTACTTCCTTTAAGTCGTACTTCGACGAGCCCTGAGATAAGCACTCGGTCACGGCCTCCCGGCCTCATGGTCTGAGGCTGAGCACTCGATCGCCACCTCCCGCCCTCGGGGTCTAGGGAAGAAGGTTTCAAAACATCTCGATAGCAAGAAGTCAAGTCTTCTGATTTTGCCGCATACAGTTATTTTGGTGATTTGAATTCACAAACAAGTCAGTATGATGTTTTTAGGTTGGTGTGCATGTTTGGTTTGGAGCCCTGAGGGCTCAGGTGAGTTTTGGATGGACCGCTGAGTGAAATTTGCTCTTAGGAATTTGCTGGTATGTTGCAAGACTGTAGGCTTCGCATTTATCGAAGCCTGGCTCACAAATGTGAGTAGTCCATCGTAAATGCAACCATTTTATTGCAAATGCAAAAGGGTCCAGAGTCGCAAATGCGACTGTTTCCTCGCAAATGCGAAGTTAGTGAATTTTTACCAGGGTCGCAATTTTGACATATTCTTTGCAATTGCGAAGATAGTAGGTCCTGAAGGGGTTCGCAATTGCGACATCAGACACCAGTTAATTGGGACTTAGACGTATTTTTACCCATTTTTCATATCTTCTCAAAACATAAACTCTCTTGGGCGATTTTCCAAAGAAAAGTTTCTCTCCAAATCGATTGTAAGTCATTTCTAACTCGTTTTCTTCAATCTTTAACATCTTTTCACATGATTTCAACTCAAAATCAAAGGTTTTCATGGGGAAAATTGGGTGTTTTGGGTAGAACCTAGGTTTTTCAAATTTTGGGGATTTGGACCTCGATTTGAGGTCTGATTTCAAAATAAATTATATATTTGAGTTCATGGGTGAATGGCTAATCAGGTTTTGGTTCGAACCTCGGGTTTTGTCCATGTGGGCCCAAGGTCAATTTTTGACTTTTTGGGAAAAATTTTAGAAAACTTATTTTCATGCATTAGAATTGATTCATTTTGCATTTATTGATATATTCAAGTCATTTTTTGCGAGATTGAGCCAAGCGTTGATGAATTTGTAAAGGAAAAAGCTAAATTGGGTATTGAATTGGCCGAATTGAGGTAAGTATCTTGCCTAACCTTGTGTGGGGGACTTCCCCTTAGGATTTGAGTCTTCTATGCTAATTGTAGTCCGTGCATGCGAGGTGACGAGTGTGTGCTTGTACTTTCCACTCTGGGAAATTTGCTCTAGGGTTCTTAGGTCCCTAGGTTCATATTGTGGAAAGTATCCCGTTATGAGTGGGTTTAATAATTGCTTAAATTGCCTCTATATGCTGCATATGATGATGTTAGTTTTCCTCTAATTCTTACGTGTTACATTGACCCTTAATTGCCTTAATTGAAGTGATTGCCTTCCTTATGTAATTATAATGACCGTGTAAGTCCATTATTAGATTAGTAATAATATTTGTGCCTGTTTTTGGATTCACGTTAGTAATATAGGCCTGATTCAGGCATAAAGGCCCAAATCCAGTAGCAATAGCTTCATTGCTTATTTGAACAAATCAATGTATATGAACTGTGCTAGAATAAGCCCTGAGCACAGCTGTGCTCTGTTCTTCACTGGCCAGATTTTAAGGCCCAAAACACACGAAGGCCTGGATGTAAATGAAATAAAAATACAAATCACAGCTAGGCAGCATTATTTGTTACTTTGGTAAGGCAAAAAAAACAATAGTAGAAAAATGTAGCACACCTTAGGATTGACCTCTTAAAATAAATGAGATGAGCCTCGTTTGAGAATAAAAATGGACAGGGCCCTCAATTAATTGTTATAAAACACTTAGATTTGGAAGGACCGTTTAGCAAATTTTACGATATTTCCCAAAGTTAACAAGACGTAGTTATTTTAGGCGCGATTTATAATACACATTCTCAAGTACGGGTGCACATTTATGTGACCCAAATCTAAATCTCAACGAAGTCGAAGTGTATTAAAAGCCACAGGCGTACTGGTACGGTGTGGCCCGAAATGCATTTTCACGACATTGCAATTCTTTTAAAAGTGATAAAGCAGAATATTGATAAAGGCACGAAAAAATGGAACATATAAAGAAATAAGATAAAAACAAATACAACAATTGAGTGACTGTGCTAGAACCACGGAATTCGGGAGTGCCTAACACCTTCTCCCGGATTAACAGAATTCCTTATCCGGATTTCTAGTTTGCAGACTATAACAGAGTCAAACTTTCCTCGGTTCGGGATTAAACCGGTGACTTGGGACACCACTATTTTCCCAAGCGGCTACTCTGAAAATTAAAATAAACTAATCCCGTTCCAACTGTCCTTAAATTGGAAAAACTCCTTCCTCTTATTATATCCCTTCCCGGGGTGAAAATAAATAAGCGAGCTCGGTTGAGTAGAAAAAGGAGGTGTGACATCTCCCACTTAGCTTGAAGCCATTATTACAATACTCTGGAGTTAACCATTATTCTTAATTTCTATTGACATAACCTTGCGCAATCATCTGCCGCAATTTCTCAAAATTCTCATGCAAAATCCCCATCTCTCATATTCTGAATCATCATACGCCATTGCACCAACAATTGCTGGCATTCTCGATATCCTATCGCAGAAACCCAATTGGATTCTCCAAATTATTAACACCATTCACACAACAATTTCCCTTACTGTATATCCAGTAGAACTCTTCGCAGGAGCCTCGCCAACCACGCGACTGCTACCCTGCTCACCGGAATACCCCTCCCGTCGAAATCACTCCCCGACACCTTCCAATGCTGCTGCATGGGGTACCATTACTACGACATCAATAACCCATCCTGAGTTCGAGCTTACTCTCCAGCTGTACGAGTCCATTCATCCTTCGTGGAAATCCATTAAATGTGCGACAACCTCCCTTCGCTTCAAAGTTGCACTACGTCTTTCTTCACTTCAAGCAGCTCCCTTCCGTCATATACAATCTCCTGCCGCACAACAACACTATGCTGCGAGTTATTCTACCGACTTCCATTTCCCGTCGCCGAAATTCCCGCTTTAAATTAGATTTGAAAGTGCCCATAACCAAGCACCGATATCCTCAAGTCGTTCCTGACTCCCTTAAGGTGCATAGTTTTCTCATTACCAAGCCTCGACGCAGCTCCGCTGCTCTCCCACTTTGGGCAAACTCATTTCTTCAATCAACTGCTCGGCCTGCTCTTCCTCAGCTTGACCCTTTAGAAGTTTAAAACTCCGCTGGCCACTTTCCACATGTCTTCTTCATCTCTTGCTGCTAAGTCGTTGCCTTAATAAAATTCATCTTTATAGAACTTGAATCC
>MU761927.1:28183-42151 GCA_026770625.1 Nicotiana glauca | reverse complement strand
ATTTGAGTATTTCAGCTATGAGTATTGATATTTGATTTAAGTATCTAATTAATTGGTTTTGAGCTTCATGCTCGGTTGAGAGAGAGTGAATGGTCGGGCTTGCCTAGCATTAGTGTTGGGCGCCATCATGACTGGGTTTGGGATCGTGACAATCACACTGCATGAACCTGATCAAGCTGAATCGAGACAAATTCTAATCCAGAATACAATCATATGCTGTTCCACACAACTCAAATTCCCGAAGCAATAACCTCTGACTACCATAGCTGTTCAAATAACATCTTGGATGCCGGTAATACACCTCACATTGAATATGACTTTGTTTCGGACCTCCACAACACTACCCATGATAAAGAAACATGCGGATATTCATAGCTTCTCATGAAGTCAACAAGTCAAGAAACTCTCTTGCCCGCCAAGGGCCATTACCCAACTCTTAGCAGAAAAAACCACATACAAGCACTCCTCACCCCCAATACATAGTACAATTCTCAGGTCTAAGAACCTCATCTCCGTCAGTGCAAGCAGCACACCTAACAACTCACCACGAAACCATATGGATTCTCACACTACACAGTTCGTACACCCAACCACCAACAACTAAATTATGTAGCACAAATAAGGGAAAGACAAGTATAAGAATTATCTAACAAGTACAACATATATGACAACAAAAGTATAGTCTTTCATCAAATTATCCCATAGAGGGAAAACACAACACCAAATAAATACAAGGAAAGGGTATCCCACATAATATCTGTTGCGGCGCGTAGCACGCTTCTAAATACTCATCAAGCCAAAATGCTCGAGTCCACTGATCACATAAATATTGATATCAGGCACATCAGATTGCACAAGTAAAACTGTGGAAATAATGAATAGAAATAATAAAATATGAGAGAAGCAAGCGCATATAAGGTGCAACGAGCAAATCAATATCATGGGGGCTATCTCGCCCGCCTCACCATATGGCCTGAACAGAGTTACAAAATGCATGGGGTATAGTCATAAAACTTCACCGCCTAACACAACATAAAAGAGTAACACATAAAATAGGCTAGGGGCACAAATAATATCCATTCTGCCCGGTAACATAACCATAATGATAATCTCATAGGAGCACACAAACTTGATCTGATACAAGATATATATTCTCATTAAGCTTTCAAATAGGCCCCCACCCAAATCCTGATTATTTCCAAATAGGTAAATATCATTTCTAAAAATCCACAGCAACCTATCAATCATGCATGCTATTAATTACCTCACCGTTTCTTCATAACCCGCTAGTAGGAAATGGTCCACATATGAGGGCATCTAGCCCAAAACCTCAGGAATACCAAAACGTCCATACTCAAACTCCACTATGCAAATCAAATGGCTGTTATAACACTTACACCTTATCATTCTGCTGAAGCACTCATATAGAGTTTCTAGCCGCGTAACAAAACATGAACCTCAAAAGCCTCAAAACCCAGTAATCACCATGCTACCAGCCACGCACTGCAAACCAAGACTCAAGGTCCTTTCCAAAATGCACACTCTTCACATATGATAGCCAACAATGTCAATACCCCATTAATTTCTGATGCCTATTCAGGAAAAAGTCACAATGTACCATATATTCCTTACGCCCATAGTATACACCCACTCAAGCCGTAGTCACACCATCGAGAACCCTCCGAGATCCGCCCGCATGCAATTAAGCCATCAGGACTACACCTCCCCAACTCAACCGAGTCACACAAACCGTCCAATCCAAGAGTTCTTGTCACACCTCCTTTTTACTACCTCAGAAGGGAAATATAAGGGAGTTTCTTCCAATTAAAGTGACAATCAAAACGAGATTATTTATTCAAAATTCAGAGTCGCTACTTGGAATAATTTATGGTATCCCAAGTCACCGATTTAGAATCCAGTATCGAGGAAAGATTTGACTCTATTTATATCTGCGAACACAGAAATTCGAGTAAGAAATTCCTTTAACCCGGGAGAAGGTTTAGGCACTCCCGAGTTATGTGGTTCTAGAATGGTCGCTTAGATCATACTTGGCTCATTAAAATTGTTTAATTACTGATTATAGAACCTATGCAGATTTGCTTATTACCGCTTTTAAATTAAGAAAAATTATCTTGAAACGGGTCACACGTACGTGTACCCATTTGTTTGGTGCATCACAAATTATGTCACGCGAATGTGCCCACAATTATTAACGCTTTATTATTATTAGAAAAGTTTGGCTCAAGTTGCGCGAATGCATACTTTGGTTTCATTTTTTGAAATCGCAGTCATGTCACACGAACGTGTCCACAACCACGATAATATATTTAACATGCCTAAAGCAGACCACGATCATTTGTTATTTGTTATATCCAAATTATGAAATTAATATGAGGGCCATGTATTATTGAACGGTGAATGGTGTGCCTCGGACTGTGTAAACTAAATTTAATTAGTAGCCTATGGAAACCTATTTTTATTATTAAGAAAATTTGATCGAAGTTGCGCGAGCGCATACTCTGAATTGGTTTTTAGAATCATAATTATGTGACGCGAACATGTACACAATCACAATTGTATTTTAAACGTCCCTAAAGGTTTTTCTACGAAGATTTATCCTAATGTCTAATCATAACATGTGAGGGCCATAGATTAATTTTGATGGCACGCCTCAATCTAATTTTAAAGGGGATGATTAATTAATTAAAAGACTTAAAGGAATTTGAGTTTATTTTCAAGCTAATGTCCAAACTAAACTTAATAATTAGAAGGGTTAGCGTTAAAAGAAATCAAGTATTTGGCTGAAAGAGCCTGGGCTAGCAGCTGGCCCAATGGTCTATTAAAGGCTTCCATATTATAATACAAAGGAAGACTGGGCTCTCATGAAGCCCAGAATGCATGCATAATCGGCAAAGGGGGCATTTGGCATAACTGGGCCAATGACAAAGGCCCAATTGCGATTCATTACAATTAATTGAAGCAAATTACACTTCTTCATGAAGATCTTGAGATTAAGACAAATACTGACAGTTCTTGCAATTTTAAAACAGATACAAAGTGCATCCTGATGCCAAATCACATTCTATGATGAAGATATAATCCTAATGTTATAATAACTCATACACAATTATCTTATATCTTGAAATCTAATGTAATTCATGACTTCTAACCAAAACACTAACATGGTTCCTTATAAAAGAATACATTTACTAATATGGACCCCAACTGAAAGTTCTTATTCCAAGCCCATACATATCAATTTAACAAATTCAAGCAAAATCCCCAAGGCAAACACTGACTTCAGCAGACTTAAACAGATCTGAAACATGTTTAATTTAACTGAACTTTCTACTGCAATAATCTCAACAGTGCTTACATACAAACAGGATGTCACGACCCAAACTCCACTAAGGGTAGTGGTGGCGCCGGACACCGCTGTCAGGCCAGCCAACTCAAATGCTTAATTACATTCTTACTATTAATAATTTCAAAAATACTTCTTTATTATAACTAAAACAATACTCAGTAAGTTCCTCGAAATAATTAAGAAAATATTAAATCAACTTTCAAAGTTTCTGAATAAATCCAATTACATCCCCAGAACTCGGTGTCACAAGTGCATGAACAACTACTGATAAGGAAAATAGAATACAACACCTGTCCGAAATACAGTGGACAGGGAATAAGATACAAAATGGTGAAAGGAACTACACTAGCTGCGGGTCGCCTCGGACAATGCAGCTCACCTAGTCCCAGCATCATCCATGCTGCTAAGCCCAATAGGCTGCTAGAGGTATATATACCCGTGCAACAAAAATGCACAGAAGTGTAGTATGAGTATGTAATCCACGTGTACTCAGTGAGTATCCCGCCTAATCCCGAAGGGGTAGAGACGAGATGGTCAACTTTGATACACTCTAATGGTCCAATAATTATTCATCCTTAATATATATATATATATAATAAACAGTGGATTCATCTTATGAACATGATTTTAATCTAGATAGAAGAAACAAGTAAACACATAATTCTTTCGTAGGAAATTTCCAGAATTTCTTTTGAATATAATCCAAATGTTTTTAAGCCACGAAAAGGCAATAATAACTTAATTAAGTTTAAGACAACAACACAAACATGCGCAAATCATGCCGAGGTCGACGGCCCGCTCCAACAGAAATGTAAATTGTGCACTGCTGAGGGTCGAGCGGCCCGAACCAGTAAATGCATCTATTTAATATGCCGAGGCGTTCGGCCCGTTCAAAAAATAAACACATACCCTGCTCGCAAATCATGCATGCGATGCAGGTACACATAAGAATACATGCTCAATTAGTCAAATAAGAACTTATTGGGGAATATTTATTCAAATAAAACCAATTCTCTTTTAACAATTTAAAAAATAAAGTTTAATCCTTTTAGAAATTCACTTACTAATTCGATATGAGTTAAGCAATTCAATCTACCAATGGATTCAAAATTAATCCACGTACAACATGTTTTTGGGTCCTAACTACCCGTACAATAGCATAATAGTAGCTACGCACGGACTCTCGTCACCTCGTGCGTACGTAGCCCCCAAAAATAGGAGCACATAATCAATTACTTCACCTATGGGGTAAAATACCCCTCACAAGATTAGAAAGGAGACTCACCTCGCTCCGAAGACTCACAACCGACATCCTACATTCTTCCGAAGACTTGCACCAACGCACAATGCTCCAAAACTAGCCAACGATCATATAAATCCATTAATATATCTCATTATACTTTACAACCCAATTTATAACAATTCCTAACCCGAACAAAAAGTTGACAAGAATACCCTCGGGCCCACGTGCCCGGAATCCGAAATTTGTCGAAGATAAAGTTTACCCATGAACTCACGAACTCAAATATATGATTTTCTCTTAATTCCATACTCAAAATCATGATCAAAATCCAAGAACACTAATTTCTAGGTTTTCCTCTAATCCTCAATTTTCTACCCATTTACATGCTAAAAATCCATACATAATAAATGTATTTAACTCATAATAGGCAGGGATAACATACAGTATCATTGATGATGAAAATCCTCTCTTGGAGCTCCCGAAAAATCGCCCAAGCCATGAAAATATGAGAGAAATGACCAAAATCCAATTTTTAAAACAACTCTCTGCCTCCAGCCTTTTTCGCACCTGCGGAACTTTTTCCGCTTCCGCGGTCCCGCTTTTGCGGACACAACTCCGCTTCTGCGGACCAGGGCTCCAGCCCAGATTTCGCTTCTGCGGTCGGCCAACCGCTTCTGCGGTTCCACATGAGCGGATCAAGGGCCGCTTCTGCGGTCCTGGCTGACCTCACACTCGACCGCTTTTGTGGCTTCCTCCTCGCTTCTGTGGGGGCGCTTCTGCGGTTCTATTTCCGCAAAAGCGGAAATACCAGCTACCAGCTGCTTTAGTTCTTCTTAAATTCCAAGTTTCTATCCGTTAACCACCCGAAATCCACCCGAGGCCCCCAGGACCCCAACCATTCCCAAAACACATTACGGACCTGCTCGAGGCCTCAAATCACATTAAACAATGCTAAAATCATCAATCGACCTCCAATTCAAGCTTTATGAACTTTGAACTTTCCAACTTCTACTTCCGATGTTTAAACCTATAAAATCATGTCCGATTGACCTCAAATTTTTCACACAAGTCATATTTGACATTACGAACCTACTCCAACTTCCGAAATTGGATTCCAACCTCGATATCAGAAAGTCCACTCCCGGTCAAACTTCTCAAAAACTCTCAAATTTCTATCTTTAGCCAAATGGCTTCAAAATGACCTACGGACCTCCGAATTCACTTCCGATCGCGCTCTCAACTCCAGAATCACCATATGGAGCTACTCTCAATCTCGGAATCCCAAACGGACATCGATAACGCTGAAATGCACTCCAAGCCAAACTTAAGAAATTTCTTCCAAAATGCTAACTTCCACAATAGGCGCCAAAATGCTCCCGAGTTATCCAAAACCAGAACCGGGCATACGCCCAAGTCCGATATCATCATACAAACCTGCTGGAACTTTCAGATCCCGATTCTGAGGTCGTTTACTCAAAAATCTAATCCTAGTTCATTCTTTCAACTTTAAGCTTCTCAAATGAGAATTTTCATTTAAATTTAATTTCGATCTTCCTGAATTTAAATTCCGACCATGTGAACAAGTTAAAATACCTGAAATGAAGCTACTCATGGCCTCAGACTGCTAAACGACACGCTAGGTCTCAAACGACCGGTCGGGTCGTTACATTCTTTCCCACTTAAACATACGTTCGTCTTCGAACGTGCTGAGAACTATACCGAAGTAGCCTGAAATCACTGCTTAACACCTCGTGCACCTTCCCGTGCTACCACAACTTAGTTGAGCACATTAGCTCGATAAGTTCTGAAGATACTCCCCTTTATTCAAGCAAATAAGCCTTAGAGCCCAATTCCAACATCTGGAATTCTATGCTAGGCATGTTTCCAGCATACGATCACCGTATCAATCACTGTACGCTGTAAAAACATGACTGCATAACTCTGCTGAATTCATACTTGCATCACTTTACTCATAGGACCACTATAACATTTCTGTTTAAATTAATCAAAATTCCACGAATCCGATGCTCCCATTGCACCTCATAACCTACATAGGTATTACTCTAACTATTACGATACTGCCACGATGGATGAGATGCCGAAATTCATAATCAACTGATGAGTCAACCAATCATCGAGTCTATACTTCTAATAAGAAACATTGCCACATTCTGAACCAAATAATGATCTTTGCTCCTTAATATAGTCAATATAATCAGATTGCACTGAACATAAATCCTACAATCTCATCTTACCCAGTACGAACTGCTCAGGCAATAAGCCATTCCGAATGTGATCACAAGTCTCATATGATTCCACAATGTGCCAATAGGCCACCAATCCGAACACAATACAAATAGGAAATCGAACTCTGGAAGGAATTACCTAACCCCCGCGCTAATACGGACTTTCCTTAGAAGATAGGAAGCGAAACACAAAAAAATAGCATATAGAGGACCAGACTCAGCATCACATTGTTGCGGCGCGCAACCCGATCCAAATAATATACCCATGGCGGCGTGCCACCCGATCCACACATAGATCTCACATAAGGAGATTGCACTTCAAGCTAAATCTGCTCATTACAATAAAAATATCAAATTTCAATCGCAAGCACGTTAAGTGCATAATACCATCCTTGAGAAAACACATAGCTCTATAGGCTACAAAACTCAAGCACAACTGAGGTGCGGTACAAGATCTGAATCTCAAGAGCCATTTTGCTCATAATACGACATTCCCACGCGGGTCCTCAACACATACACAATTTCTTAGGACGTCTCACAACTCACACGGTGCAATGTATCACTTCATGAAATATCTGACAACGAGATGACACCCTGACTACTCCATAAGGAGCTTATTACTGAAATGAACACAACTGGTCTATCATAAATCCCATATTCACATTTAAACCCATCAACCGACCTCAAGTCGATCCTGATCACATCAAATTAAGACAATAACCTTTCAATGGTCCACACTAATTTCCTTTTTCTCATAACACACAAGAACAACCGTCATAACCGAAGCAAACCTCCTCGGTTCATAACCCAATAAACAAAGTGCCCTCCAGGCATAAATTCTCAAAGAAATGATATTACCCAAATTCCTCATACTTGATTTAAATCTTTAGTCAAACAAGTGGCTACATGCCACACTGGTACAATCTTCTCGTGGAACACATTCCCGCAATCTTCCTAAATAAATAACGGGTCCACACATCTAAACCATTGGCCGCACTAACGTTGAAGAGCGGTCAAGAATCCTTAACCAGGATGCAAAGCCTCTTTCACAACACATCGATCTCAGGTGACGCTGAAGACAATACAAATTTACTTTAATCATTCAACCCTTTCCTTGTTCATCTGATCCCGTGACATCCTTGTCAAAACCGCACTGCAACCTTGACCCTCACTTCAAATTTCCATACCTATCACCGCACCCAACATGCCAAAATACGATAGAACACGATTTCCATCATAACTCCGAAATCATTAATATTTTAACAATTCATCATACGAACTTTTCACTTAACTCACTTCGGGAGATTCATAGAAACACACAGGTAAATTCCCATAACCGTAGGATATGCAAATCTCTAAGTAGTGGCCCAAGCCACCACATTTCTTCCGGAATCCGCTTCCACTTAACAAGACATAACAAAAGAATGCTTCTGAATAGCATCAATTACGGTGCCCGACAAAACTCACACGTACCACCACAAATTGTATACATAACTTGATCACGCGGAATGAACCGATCGTTGGCCCCAATATATGGCTAATCATTATACCTTCTTCCAATTTATCCTTGCTTGCCTTAGAAGTAATACTAACTCTATTCAACACATAACATACTCCATCTACACTCACCGCGAGTGACCTTGAATCACGAAACCATGCTGTTTCAATTCCCACGAACTATTTCATAACACCCAAATGCTACATCACAAGCAAAACATCCTGGAACATTCTGGGCACCTTCTTATAAGCTGCTACAAAGCTTGATTCTTAGTTGTACCTATAAGCTTGACATTATTAGGCACCACACTTTATCTCTTGAATTCACTAGGACCATTACTGAGAGCCACCCGCTCTGACTTGGTCCCAAATATAATTCACTCCATAATTCTTATAGCACACGAATACTCTCTCGGTGAAGCACCCGGCGAAATCACTTCCTCTGAAACCTGTATCTATACCAGGCATAAATCCTGAACCTTTTTCCAAGTCCGAACATGAGCCAAGAAGGCCAACTATAGCATGCATTCAACAATTCATCTACTCAATTCACCACTTATAGTCCTTTTCCTATAGCTGGAATAACCCACCAATATGCAAATAACCAGAAACCTCACGAGTAGTTAACCATGTAACCCAATCTTAGGCGGTGGGACTCTCCCACTTAGCTTGAAGCCACTATTGCACAACTCTGGAACTCACCAGACTCCTTTATCTCTTGTTGACATAACCTTACACAATCATCCGCTGCAAATTCTTGGAATCTTTCTGTAATTCCCCATCTTTCATATTCTGAATCATCATCCACATTCGCACGACCGATCTCTTTGTTGAACAACCAATATAATTCCTTGCAGAAGCTTCGCCAACCATGCGACCGTTAATCTGCTCACAGGGAATAACCCGCCTAAGGGAATCACCTCCCGACATCTTCCCACGCCGCTGCACGGGGTACATTCACTATGACACCAATAGCTCTTCCTGAGTCAGAGCTCACCTTCCAGCTACACAAGTACATTCGCCCCTCGCAAACTTCAATTAAATGTGCGGCAACATACTTCCAATTCAGGGTTATGCTGCACCCTCCTCCATTTCAAGCAGCTCCTTTCCGCTATATTAATCTTCTGTCGCATAATAGCCCATACTTCAAATCATACCCACAGACTTCGATCATTAATCATTAAAATCCCCAATTCGATCCAAACTCTCTTTAAGGCGCGTAGTCTTCCTACTACCAAGCCCATATGCAACATCCGCCACTCTCCCACTTTGGCGAAACTCATCTTTTTAATTAACCACTTGACCTTGCTCCTCATACTTGGCATTCTAGAAGTTTTAAACACCACCTAACACTTCCCACATGTCCTTCCTCATACTTTGCTGCTCAATTGTTGCCTTAAATGAAATCTATCTTCGTGGCACTTGAATCCACCATTGCTACTAACTTTAAACCTTTCCAAAGGTCATCTTTATCAAGCCGTCAACATTAGAAATTCTGATTCGATCTTAAACCACCGCATCATGCGATATCTGATAGTTGTACCGCCAATATTATTTCATAACATCCTGCCATAAAGGCGAATTGTAGCAGATTATAACACAAACAACTTAGTACGTTCAATCAGGACCACAACACCCCCCAATAAAAGAAAGCTCAACCACGCTTGCAAATACCAAGCCTCATTACTTTCACCAGCCCACACCTGACCATTCTTAGTTCGACTGTCTTTCCCCCTATCGGGAATGAAATATTGCATCCCTTGATTACACGCGGAGTAAACCTCCCTTCAATTCATGAACTGCCCCGACACATGAGCAAACATACTACCATCACAACAACACTGCGAAATAATCGCTCATAAGCCTTATGGCAACCTGTGCCTAGCCTCAAGACTCTTAGAAGTTCCGTTACTAATCTAAAACAATAGAATATCCCTCCATAATGCGACTACCATAGTCCAATCAATTATATCGGGAAAAATCATCCTGCACCACATTAGTAGTGCCATTTCAATTCCTCAAATTCTCGATTTCTAACAAGCGCTCGCGTAAGATTGAGTAGGAAGAAATCAAAGGCATAAGCCTCAATGGAATCGAACTGCACGAAAAGGAAGTCAAGAAGGGAAGTAATCCTAACAGACCCGTAGCCTCCCGAGGATAAGTACAGACGTCTCCGTACCGATCCGCGAGACTCTACTAGACTTGCTCATGACTCGTGAGACCGACGAGAACCTAGTGCTCTGATACCATGTTGTCACGACCCAAAATCCACTAAGGGTCGTGGTGGCGCCGGACACCGCTGTCAGGCCAGCCAACCCAAACGCTTAATTACATCCTTATTATTAATAATTTCGAAAATACTTCTTTATTATAATTAAAATAATACTCAGTAAGTTCCTCCAAATAATTAAGGAAATATTAAATCAACTTTCAAAATTTCTGAATAAATCCAATTACATCCCCAGAACCTGGTGTCACAAGTGCATGAGAAACTACTGATAAGGAAAATAGAATACAACACCTGTCCGAAATACAGTGGACAAGGAATAAGATACAAAATGCTGAAAGGAACTACACTAGTTGCGGGTCGCCTCGAACAATGCAGCTCACCTAGTCCCAGCGTCATCCATGCTGCTACACCCAATAGGCTGCTAGAGGTATATATACCTGTGCAACAAAAATGCACAGAAGTGTAGTATGAGTACGTAATCCACGTGTACTCAGTGAGTATCCCGCCTAATCCCTAAGGGGTAGAGACGAGATGGTCAATTTTGACACACTTTAATAGTCCAATAATTATTCATCTTTAATATATATATATATATATATATTAAACAGTGGATTCATCTTATGAACATGATTTTAATCCAGATAGAGGAAACAAGTAAAAACATAATTCTTTCGTAGGAAATTTCCAGAATTTCTTTGAATATAATCCAAATGTTTTTAAGCCATGAAAAGGCAATAATAACTTAATTAAGTTCAAGACAACAGCACAAACATGCGCAAATCATGCCGAGGTCGACGACTCGCTCCAACAGAAATGTAAATTGTGCACTACCGAGGGTCGAGCAGCCCGAACCAATAGATGCATCTATTTATTCTGCTGAGGCATTCGGCCCATTCCAAAAATAAACTCATACCCTGCTCATGAATCATGCATGCGACGCAGGTACACATAAGAATACATGCTCAATCAGTCAAATAAGAACTAATCGGGGAATATTTATTCAAATAAAACCAATTCTCCTTTAACAATTTAAGAAATAAAGTTTAATCCTTTTAGAAATTCACTTACTAATTCGATGTGAGTTAAGCAATTCAAGCTACCAATGGGTTCACAATTAATCCACGAACAACATGCTTTTGGGTCCTAACTACCTGGACAATAGCATAATAGTAGCAACGCACATACTCTCGTCACCTCGTGCGTACGTAGACCCCACAAATAGGAGCACATAATCAATTGCTTCACCTATGGGGTAAATTCCCCCTCACAAGATTAGAAAGGAGACTCACCTCGCTCCGAAGACTCAAAACCAGCATCCTACATTCTTCCGAAGACTTGCACCAATGCACAATGCTCCAAAACTAGCCAACGATCATATAAATCTATTAATATATGCTCAATTATACTTTACAACCCAATTTATAACAATTCCTAACCCCGAACGAAAAGTTGACAAGAATGCCCTCGAACCCATGTGCCCACAATAGGCGCCAAAACACTCCCGGGTTATCCAAAACCCTAACCGGGCATACGCCTAAGTCCGATATCATCATACGAACCTGCTGAAACCTTCAGATCTCGATTCCGAGATTGTTTAGTCAAAAATCCAATCCTAGTTCATTCTTTCAACTTTAAGCTTCTCAAATGAGAATTTTCATTTAAATTTAACTCTGATCTTCCTGAATTTAAATTTCGACCATGCGAACAAGTCATAATACCTGAAATGAAGCTGCTCATGGCCTCAGACTACTGAACGACACGCTAGGGCTCAAAATGATCGGTCGGGTTGTTACACAAGACTTCAAACTCATTTGCGAACCAAATTACTGAATGAAGGTACTTATCCAGCTTACAAATAGAACTTAAAGCTAACAGTTGAAATGAACAAATAAAAACACATGAAGAAGAATTAGATGGATTACAGAATAATATGGAATTAAGAGCATAGATATAACATTCAATAAAAAACAAATGTATCATAGATTTCCAACTCAAAAGCATAGCTGCAGATCCCTTTCATTTCACATGTCAATGAAGTCTAGAGAGTACCTGATTACTTCAACAAAACAACAAGAAAATAAGCCTGAGATTAGGAGTAGGATAGCAGCAGTATATCAGCAGTACCAACACAGCCAAACAACAACAAAACTCAATCCTTCTAAACCATTTTTGAACCCATAATGAACTAGAAATTCTTAAAATGGTTTCAAGCTATGAATATAAACAACAGAACTAAGTTAATTCCCACTAGAAATTCAATAAATTTTCAGGGTTTTGAGCTCACCCGTTTGTATGCTCTTTTTTTGTATTCTAAAATCTCTCAAGTCTGCCTTGACAATGAAGGAAAACAAGCTTCTTATCGAGAGCCTTTAGGGCAACAGTTATGACCCTACCATTTATCAATTACCCCTTCCCCAAATTTTTTTTCAACTTAGACGTTGATTTTTAGTCTGTTTGATAAACCAATCCCTTCCCCCACTTTCCTAGTAGATTCCTAAGCAGTTACAAAATATTCCCCTTATCCTTTTCCCTAAACTACCCTTCAAATGCTTGCTAATTACTTTCCTCGACCAGACCTTGAACCAAATTGCCCAAATAACTTCGGGCTTACTGCATTAGCAAATCCTAGCAGCCTTTGGGCTTTTGAACTAGCAAGCCCAAACTCCCATCCCAAACAAACAAATCACAAAGATTTCCAAATCCTTTTCTCTCCATTTGTTTTAGAAAAAGTAAAAATCAGAAGAATAGAATTAAGGGAAAAGAAACAAATCAATAAAAAAAAGGAGTTAACTGCTACTAAGCTGTTACTAATTTAAATGACTACAAACTAATTATGCTCTCTCATGCAAGCAAAAAAAAAAGGGAAAAATCAAAAGAAGACAAAACCGAAACAAATAACTAACAACAAAAGGAAAACAAAATATGGAAGACTAACCAATGAAATCGATGATTAATGGCAAAGGAACCAGAGACGGGAAACTGGCCATGCTTGATATGCCTCATCATGAGTGCTCTGTCAAGGTGAGATTCGAACCCTGATGAGCAGAGAACTTCAACACGACTCCAATTTTGAGATTAAGTTAAACCCTAGAATCCAAATTCAACAAACTCTAGGGTTCGTTTGGGAGAATTGCCAGGAGTTTTGGGTTTGGGGTAATATAGTGACTGTATGGTGCAAATTTGGGCGAATTTGGATAGGTTAGGGTTCGAAGGTTCAACCTTCGATCTCAGATTCAAAGAGTTCGAGGATTCGAAGGAAACAGGTTGTGGATTTGGTATGAGGGGACGAAGGGGATTCTATGGTGTGATTTTGAGGCGGATTGAAGTGGTATAGGGTCACGCCGCCGGCAAAGATGGCGGAGGAGTTTTAGGGCAGCTATAGGGT
>MU761927.1:0-25709 GCA_026770625.1 Nicotiana glauca | reverse complement strand
GGGGGGGGGGGGGGGGGGGGGGGGGGGGGGGGGGGGGGGGGGGGGGGGGGGGGGGGGGGGGGGGGGGGGGGGGGGGGGGGGGGGGGGGGGGGGGGGGGGTCCTAGGCTTCTGATAGTTAAATATCAAAAAGGGCCCCAGTTCCTAGCCGTTGGATCAACTTATATCGATGGTTGGGGTTAACCCATGGGAACAGGGTCATTTTGCTTCGAGAGGGGTCTAGGCTAAATTCGGGTTATTCCAATTTGGGCCTGGGCGGATGGGGTTAAAATTGTTGCTTCTTCTACTGATTTGGCCCAATTTCAGCTTTAAAACAACTCTCAAAGTTCCCTCTATTTTGCTTTTCCTTTTTTTAAAATAAATTAAACCTTAAATTAATTTACACAATTAAGATAATTCTCTAATATAATATTTACAACAAATTAATTACTCCTAAAAAGAAAATTACTAATTTAATTCTAAAAGGTTAAAAATGCAAAAGTAAGCCATTCTTTTTTGTGATTTTTATTTTTAATAACGCAACTGACTTACTAATTAACCTAAAATGTAAAACAAGTCTTAAGTGCAAATGCGTGATATTTTGGTATTTGATTTTTTAACGGAAATTAAAAATGCACAAAAATGCAACTAATTAATAAAATTTCTACAAAAATCTATGAAATTGCAAATAATGGAAAAATTTTATTTTTTTGAATTTATGGGAGTAATTCATATAGGGCAAAAATTAGGTGCTCACAGCTGCCCCTCTTTGCTCGGAAACACGAAGAGTTTTAGTGCAAAGATAAAGTGAGTGGATACGAGTGGTTTTTGCCTATTTGAATACTCTATGGGAAGCATTTTTTGAAAGATTTGACCGCACCCTGCTTCTGAGGTTGACTAATTATCCTTGGCTATAAAGGAATCAGGTTAGTGTAGTTCAAAAAGTTTTGGTAGTTGGGATTACCAGGAAGCTGTGATTTCACTGTTGCTGTTGCTGCTAGTGCTTGCTGAACTCCTTATTACACCAAGACAAAATAAAAAAAGCTAGGCTAAACTATGATCTATGAATTACAAGAATCCTATCTACACTTCTTCAAACTAGATCTTGCAGTTTCTGCTGCTCTGTTGAGTTGTACTCTCCAGGTGAAATTCCTTTGTTGCTACCTTGAATTGTATTCTGAGGTGATTTCCCTTTGTTCTCCAGGTGGGCGCCTGACTGCTGAACTTAAATCGTCTTCCTTCAAACATTGCGGCTTTCCTTTTGTTTTCTAGGTGGGCGCCTGATTTCCAACACTTGCACTGCTTTTCCTGAAACTTGAAATGCTTCCCTTTGTTCTCCAGGTGGGCTCCTGATTGCTGAACTCCTTTGAACATTGTTGCTTTCCCTTTGTTCTCCAGGTGGGCGCCTGATTTCCAAAATTCGAACTCTCTCCCTTTGTTCTCCAGGTGGGCGCCTGATTTCCAAAACTTGAACTGCTCTCCCTTTGTTCTCCGGGTGGACGCCTGACTTCCAAAACTTGAACTGCTCTCCCTTTGTTCTCCAGGTGGGCGCCTGACTTCCAAAACCCGAACTGCTCTCCTTTTGTTCTCCAGGTGGGCGCCTGATTTCCAGAACTTGAACTTCTCTCCCTTTGTTCTCCAGGTGGTCACCTGATTTCCAAAACTTGAACTGCTCTCCTTTTGTTCTCCAGGTGGGTGCCTGATTTCCAAAACTTGAACTGCTCTCCCTTTGTTCTCCGGGCGGGCGCCTGATTTCCAAAACTTGAACTGCTCTCCCTTTGTTCTCTAGGTGGGTTCCTGATTACCAAAACTTGAACGGCTTCCCCTTTGTTCTCCAGGTGGATGCCTGATTACCAAAACTTGAACCGTTTCCCCTTTGTTCTCCAGGTGGGTGCCTGATTATCAAAACTTGAACTGCTTCCCCTTTGTTCTCCAGATGGGTACCTAATTACCAACTCGAACTGACTCCTCTGAGACTGTTGTTTTCCCTTTGTTCTCCAGGTGGGAGCCTGATTTCCAATACTTGAACTGTTTTCCCTTCGAAACTGCTTTTCTTTGCACTATCTCCCTTTGTTCTTCAGGTGGGTGCCTGATTTCATCAAAACAGACAAAACAAAGAAATTTTCTGCCCCAGTGTGATATTGGGAACATCTGTGAGTGTTAATCAATTCTTATTATCAAAATAAATTCTAAATTAAACTCCCTATTTCGAAAATGACAACTTAAATGACAAATTATATTTCCCAAAAGTAGACCTCTCGTCAGATTTTATCATTTGCGAGGGCCTCAAAACTTACTAAATCCTATTATCCAAGGGGTACTGGAGCTTACTGTCGAGTCTGTCTGGCACTTGCTTTCCTTACAGAGGGTTTCTCTGAAACAAACGAGATTTTCTGCCCCTGTTTCAATCAAAGAAAAATCTTGTCAGTTTAAAAAATGTGGTGGTTAGCTTGCAGCATTCTTGTTGGGGGTAGCCCTTCCGCTGTTGTGCTTTGCTTTGATTGGCTACCTTGAACTGGCAAAGAATTGTTTGACTTTCTAACCGACTCTAAAATGCAGGACCCTGAATGACCCAAGTGTTCTGCACCTAAACCGTTGTTTTCATATTCCTGACCCTTTTATCTGAACCAAACCACTCAACCAATGGATATTTCACTGACACATTATTTCCCACTTTACATCATGCTATCTCTGGTACATTCTGACCGCACTTTGCTTTGTGCAATTGGGAAGTTGGTAGTAAGCTTTGAAATCCCTTCTTACTTGCTTAGACAAGGCTAACATTGGACAAATCTTAGAGAAATAAATCCAAAAGAAATGAAATGCAATGACTTTGAGAGTTAGGAATAAACAAGAAAATCCATAACTAGATGACTGTTTGAGGGAAAAAAAGAAAAGAGACTTATCTGAGGGGAGCAGCTGGTACCAATGATCATGACATGCATTTTGGATTAATCAGCCCAAATTATATTCAACCAATCATCTTTTGGTTGTCATACTTTGTGCCCCAGGATCTCCATAACCCAATTTCTTTGCCCAATCACTGACCTTGTTCGACCTGCGGTGCGCGGAAGGGTTTTCACCAACAAACCTCTCTCATTTGTTCGTCTCTCAACTCACCGTCGCCTTACGGTACTCGTGAGGGTTTTCACCAATAAGACTCTCTCATTTTTTTATTTCTCTCAGCTTTCTGTTGCCTTACGGTTCCTGTGAGGGTTTTCACCACTAAGACTCTCTTATTTTTTCATTTTTCCTGCTTAAACTGGAGTGTTTCCCCTGCTATGAATCACCTTTACTTGCTTGACTTGGCATATCTCGAAGACTAATCGGAAGGTCTTTCTTTGGACCGTAATGTGGGTTTTTGGATAAGTTTAGAAAGAAAGACATCAAAAGGCTCAAAACAACTCGAATGGGTTCAAAATTACAACTCTTGGAATTATATTTCTTACAACAACCACAACTTCCTGCCCCAGTTTCTTTGCTTGAGGACTTTTGGATTTTTATTTTGATGGGACCGAACCGTAAGGCTGCCTACGTATCCTTAAAAGGAATCAGGTCGAACGTAGTTCATGACATAGGAATTGCTTTGCGGTTGTTACTTCTCTTTTTCTTTTTTTTTTCTCTTCTCTTTTTTCTTTTCTTATTTTTTTCTTTTTCTTTCTTTTCATTCTTTTCCATTCTTTCCTTTTCTTTTTTCTTCTCTTTTCTTCTTTACTTCTTTACTAATCTTCGCTTCTGATTCCAAAAGGGGGTATGAAAGGAAATAAATAAGGCTCAAAGGGGTAATAAAGGATAAAGTGTTTAGATAGCAGAGCAAAATGCCTTCATCATTCCAATCTTCAAAACATGCCAAGTACAAACAAAAACAATTTAAACCAAACAAATCATACATAGTATCATCAGAATTGATAGACATGTCTACACATTTACCTTCTATATCTATTAAATACAATGTACCATTGGACAACACTCTTGTTGCAATGAATGACCCCTTCCAATTTGGGGCGAACTGACTTTTGCTTCAGCCTGATGTGGAAGTATGCACTCCAATACTTGCTGACCCACTTCAAATTTTCGGGGATGCACTTTCTTGTTGTATGCTTTTGCCATTCTCTTTTGATACAACTGGCCATAACACACTGCTGCCAATCTCTTCTCATCATTCAAACTCAATTTCTCCAGACGGATTTTGACCCACTCATCATCATTAATATCGGCTTCAGCGACAATCTGAAGGGATGGAATTTCAAATTCAGCGGGTATCACTGCTTCTGTGCCATATACCAACAAATAAGGAGTTGCACCTACTGAAGTACGAACAGCAGTGCGATAACCCAACAATGCAAAGGGCAATTTTTCATGCCATTTCCTGGAACCTTGCACAATTTTTCGAAGTATCTTCTTTATGTTCTTGTTAGCTGCCTCGGCTGCTGCATTTGTCACACCTCCTTTTTCCGCTTATACCCCGTGAAAGGTATAATAAAGGAATTTTTCCATTTAAAGGACAATCGGAACGGGATTTGTTATTTTATTTCAGAGTCGCCACTTGGGAAATTAAAGGTGTCCCAAGTCACCGATTAAATCCCGAACCGAGGAAAGTTTGACTCTGTTAACAATCCGCGAATCAGAAATCCGGATAAGGAATTCTGTTAACCCGGGAGAAGGTGTTAGGCATTCCCGAATTCCGTGGTTTTAGCACGGTCGCTCAACTGTTGTATTTGTTTTTATCTGATTTTCATATATATTCCATTTTTATGAGCTTTTATTAATAACCCGCTTTTATTGTTGAGTTTTACAAGAATTGCAACGTCGTGAAAATGTATCTCGAACCACGCCGTACCAGTACGCCCGTGGCTTTTAACACATTTTGACTTCGTTGAGATTTGGATTTGGGTCACATAAATGTGCACCCGTATTTGAGAAAGTAATATTATTATTATTCGCGCCTAAAGCATCTACGCACTTATTAACTTTGGGAAAGACCGTGAAATTTACTAAACGGTCCTTCCAATTCTAATATTTTACGAGCAATTTATAGAGGGCCCCGCAATTGTGAATTAATTCATTGGGCGAGGCTCATCTCCATTTTTATTTTAAGGCCAATCCTAAAGCACACTATATTTGCTACTAGTTTCGTCTCTAATAATAAAGGAAGAGTACTAATTGTTTAATTGCCTAATAGTTTTTACATTTGGGCCACAAACTCATATGAACCCAGGCCTTAAATCATATTGGGCTTGACTGCAACCCATGCAGCGACACCTTGGCCCAATTTAAATCCAGCTGGGGTCCAAGTCTTAGGCCATGCGTGTAAATATCCAGGCCCAATGGCCCAGGTCAGTTTAATTTCAATTCTTCAAATGTTATTACAGCTTCAATCGACTGAGATCAGATGATATACCTGGAAATATAATGAAAAGCCAATGAGAATTTAAGGGATCAACGGGAAAGGACTAGCAGTGAAAATGCAACAGCAAATCGATCACAAAATAGCTTCAGCACATCAGATTTAAACCAATAGGAGTAATGAATTCACAGGAAACCAGCAATCGGGTTTTATCACAGCAACCACCAATCAACAGAGAGAATGCCAAATACAGGATAATACAGCTTGAAATTGAGTCGAAATCAATGGAACAGTAACATTTCAGAATTTTTGAGAATTTTTCTAAGGATTGAGTATTTTGAAATTCGAAATCGAAGAAGAGGGGTCGTGTAGTATTCTGGAAGTGCTTTTCAGATTACTTCAGCTTTTTTTTTCAATTCTCCAAAACTTATTCAAGGAGGCCACATGAGGCCTATTATAGAGTGTAAGGGAGGAAAATTTGAATTTCAGATTTTATCTTATTGGTCCCTCCCTTTATTGCAATTGAACCCTTATGTTTTTGTCAATTATCCTATTTTTGCCCTTTATTTGTCAGAAATTATGCTAAATATCCATCTAGAACCTTCTGAATCTAGTGCAATTCCCCTTTTGCCCCCACCTCTAATTAACTATTACTGAACTGCCCTTTTGTTATGCCTGAAATACCCCTACTTCCTTAGCTTTATTACATTTACACCATTTCCTATCCCTAAAACAATCCTGAACCTTACTCTTATTTACCAACAAACTGTATTGCTTTTACCCCTTTACCCCTTAGGTTCAGACAATATTACGAATTTATCCTACTATTTCATTTCAGAATCCAACTCAGCTATAACCAATACCCTTAACTATTTATCCATTAACAGAAAAGAATTATTCAATCAATACTAATGAAAAATCAGAATCATAAAAATGAACCCTAATTTCTAACATATCACAGAAATTAATACAAAATACTATTGAAAAGTTATCAAAACTATTATTAATCTCTATTTTATAGTTTCAGAACTATATTATTTTTTTTAACAAAATAACAACCATAAACCCTAATCAATACAGAAAAGTATTGAAATTTTATTTATTATCTTTTATTAAACAATATTAATTTTAGATGAATCCAAAAATCAAGAATCAGAGACGAGAAGCAAACATGCATACCAAAAATAGAAAGAGAAAAATCAAAAAGAAAGAAAGATGAACACTCAAACACAAAAATAAAAGAAAAATTAAAACAAAATCTAAAAAAAAATGTAAACTTAGCTTTTTTCGGGCTTTTTAGTCGATTTGCACCCTTCAGATTTCATACGAAGCCTATGGCATTTAATATTTTTTTTCTTGATTTTTTGGGGTCATCGGAGAGACTTCTGTTCTTATTTGAGCATTTCCAGCGACCTTTGAGGGTCAAGATTGTCAGAAGTGGGTAGAGGATGGTTGAAGGAAGGTCTGGTATGGTTTTTGAGTGATTTGGGTAGACTGTCGTTCACCGGAGTTAGGTTTCCGGTGAACTATTTTTCAAGATTCGAGCAGAACCAGAGTGATTCGAGGGAAACAGAGTTTAGGGGTGGAAAGGGGAGGTCAAGACGGTTCTAGGGTGTAATTGTGGGGTTGAACGGAGAAGGTAACATCTCCCGCCGGTGAGGGTTCCGGCGAGAGGTTGAGAGAAAATGGGGGCGGCTAGGGTTTGTATTCTGAAGAAGATGAAGATGAAATGAGGAGGGTGTATGTATATGTGGTATATTAAAAACAATTTTAATACATCGTGGCCGTTGGATTATATGGATCAATGGACCAGATCACGTGAAGCCTCTAAACGATGTCGGCTAATTAAATGAGAATCCACCCTCGTCCGTAGTATCAATCAAATGAACGGCCAAGATTGACGACTCAATACGTCGTCGTTTCAATTATTGACTGGGCTGAGGTATAAGACCGTTAGATCAAATGTTCAACGGTTCAGATTGGATGGTCAAAACGTGGTCGTTTGATCGCGAGGCTAGGCAGACCGGGCAATCAATTTGGGCCTGGACAATTTTTGTTTTTTGGGCTGTCAATTTTAGTATAATTCTTGTATTAGCCCAAATTTTATATGCATTTGTAGTGTATTATTTTATTTTTGTATTTTTTCTGTATTTTATTTTTCTCTATATTTCTGTATTTTCCTTTTCTTTTATATTTTTATATTTATTTCCTGATTTTATTAAATTGCTAAACCAATTATTTCTAGAAACATCTATTTTTGTAGTAAATTAAAATGCTATTTTTTGATTTTCATTAATTTGTTCCCAAAAAATGAATTAATTCCAAAATTGTAAAATTAAACTCCTAATGCCTATTCGTATTTTTGTATATTTTTATGAATTATTATGCAATTATTTAACACAAAAATGGCATCAATATTAGCAAAAATTAAGAATTATTTTGTTTGGATTTTTAGGAATAATTTGCTTAGGGCAAAAATCACGTGCTCACAGCATTCGCCTTGGGGTTGTATGCGATGGAATTATGATGCGTAATCTTAAACTGGTGACATACCTCTTTCATCAGGTGACTGTTGAGATTAGCCCCATTATCTGTGATGATCACCTTTGGGATCCCAAACCGACAAATGATATTTGAATAGATAAAATTGACCACTGCTTTCTTGGTCACAGACTTGAAAGTTTTAGCTTCAACCCACTTAGTGAAATAATCAATGGCCACCAGAATGAACCTGTGTCCATTGGATGCTGCTGGCTCAATTGGTCCAATAACATCCATACCCCAAGCAACAAAGGGCCATGGTGCGGACATTGTGTGCAATTCAGATGGCGGATAATGAATTAAATAACCGTGTACATGGCATTGATGGCACTTGCGCACATAACTGATACTATCTTGCTCCATGGTGAGCCAATAGTAACCTGCTCGAAGAATTTTCTTTGCTAGAACATACCCACTCATATGAGGCCCACAAACTTCGGAATGTACTTCGTCATGATAGTAGTGGCTTGCTTTGCATCGATACATCTCAACAACCCAAGATCTGGAGTTCTTTTGTACAAGATCCCTCTGCTCAAGAAAAATCCATTAGCCAATCATCGAATTGTTCTCTTTTGATCACGGATGTCTTGTATTGGATATACCCTCATTTTAATGTACTCCCTGATGTCATGGAACCATGGTTCACCATCTAGTTCTTTCTCAACCATATTACAATAGGCATGCTGATCACGAACTTGAATGTGCAGAGGGTCAACATAAGTTTTGTCTGGATGGTGCAACATTGATGCCAAGGTGGCCAAAGCATTGGCAACCTCATTATGGATTCTCGGAATATGTCTAAACTCTACTAATCGAAACTATTGACAAAGATCGTGCAAACATTGCCGGTACGGTATGAGCTCTAAATCCTGTGTTTCCCATTCTCCTTGAATCTGGTGCAGCTGAAGATCCGAGTCTCCCAAGACCAAGACATCCTGGACACCCATGTATACAGCTAATATCAAACCCAAAATGCATGCCTCGTACTTAGCCATGTTATTGGTGCAATAGAAACGAAGCTCGGCCATAACAAGGTAATAATGCCCCGTTTCAGAAATGAGCACGAACCCTATTATAACACCTTTCATATTAGCAGCTCCATCAAAGAAAAGTTTTGAACCTGGTTCTTTGACTTGCTCCAGTTTTTCAATATGCATGACCTCTTCATCAGGGAAATAAATCCTCAATGGTTCATACTCCGCATCGATCGGGTTTTCAGCCAAATAATCAGCCAATGCTTGGGCTTTCATCGCGGTCCGAGTCACATAGGTAATTTCAAACTCTATGAGCAAGATTTGCCATTTTGCAAGCCTTCCTGCAGGCATGGGCTTCTAAAAGATGTAATTTAAAGGATCCAGGCGAGAGATGAGGTAAGTAGTGTAGGATGACAAATAATGCTTCAACTTCTGTGCTACCCAAGTTAGGGCGCAACATGTCCTTTTAAGGTGAGTGTACTTGACCTCATAAGATGTGAAATTCTTGCTGAGATAATAGATGGCTGGCTCCTTCCTTCCAGTCATATCGTGTTGGCCCGATGCACTGCCAAACAAATTGTCCAAAACTGTCAAATAAAGGATTAAAGGCCTACCGGGTTTCGGCGGGACCAACACAGATGGGTTTCACAAATACTCTTTGATCTTACCAAATGATTCTTGGAACTCATTAGTCCATTTGACCGCATCATCTTTCTTCAACAACTTAAAGATGGGCTCACAAGTTGTCGTGAGTTGAGCAATAAACCTGCTGATGTAATTTAATTGCCCGAGCAAACTCATCACCTTAGTCTTGTTCCTTGGAGATGGAAATTCTTGAATAGCTTTGATCTTTGATAGGTCCAACTCAGTGCCTCGACGAATGACTATGAATCCCAATAGTTTCCTAGATGGAACACCAAATGTTCATTTTGCAGGGTTGAGCTTAAGATTGTACCTGCGGAGCCTCTGGAAAAATGTTCTCAAGTCTTTGACATGGTCAGACTGCTTCCTGGACTTTATGATCACATCGTCCATGTAGACCTCAATTTCCTTGTGTATCATTTCATTGAATATGGTTGCCATTGCCCTCATGTAAGTTTCCCCAGTCTTTTTCAGATCGAATGGCATCACTCGGTAGCAATAAGTTACCCATGGTGTGATGAATGGTGTCTTTTTCACATCCTCCTCATCCATTAAAATCTGCTGATACCCCGCATAGCAATCCACAAAAGACCCAATCTCATGCTTGGCACAATTATCAATCAAAATGTGAATATTTAGCAGTGGAAAATTGTCCTTTGGACTTGCTTTGTTGAGGTCACGGTACTCAACACACACTTTGGTTTTACCATCTTTCTTTGGTACATGCACAACATTGGCTAACCACGTGGGATACCATGTGACTCGAATGACTTTTGCATCAAGATGATTTCTGACTTCTTCTTTGATTTTTACACTCATGTTAGTTTTGAACTTTCTCAACTTCTGCTTGAGGGGAGGAAATGTTGGATCAGTTGTCAATTTATGCCCACCGAATTGGTGCTTAAGCCGAGCATATCATCATACGACCATGCAAAGATATCCTTATACTCAAACAATGCTTTACTTATCTCCTCTCTGATTTGCGGTTCAATATGGACACTTATTTTAGTTTCTCTGACATTATCTAGGTACCCTAAATTGATTGCTTCCGTATCATTCAGGTTAGGCTTGGGTTTTTCTTCAAAATCAATTTGTTCCTTACTAATCTCTTCAAAAGCCTCATCCTCATCATATTCTAGTTCATCATCACACTTCATTTCTTGAATTATTATTTCGGAATTAGATTGACTTTTAAGACTGGGCCGAGGATTCCTCATACATGTCATGTCATTGAAACCAGCATAAAAAGAACTGTACAGAAAAGAAGAGAAAACAAAAATAAAACTATCAGGAATGATGGAAAAAGGGATATTGCATTTCATTATAAATAAAGGATAACAGGGTTTGTACATCAACAAGCATAAAATAAAAAGTCTGGGCCGTAACGTCGGAATGACCCAGACAAAAAGGAAAAAAACAAACAACCAAGACTCCTTCTGGATAGGGAGAGGAGTAGCCTTCCAATTGATAAGCTTTACATTCGGTCCGACGAACTACACATCTACCTTGCTAGACCCTTCTCCAACTTCCACCATATTCACATCATCAAACAAACTCTGAAACCTTTCCATTAACTCTTCATCCATGTTGACCACAGGACTGGGAACTGTTGTCGATGGGCGTTTCCTAGAACTTAGCTTGACGAAAAATCTGGAGAGACGTGGGATAGGCTTTGGAAGTGCCTATGCCTTCTGTTTCAACCTTTTAGCTCTTTTCACATCTGCTACTATGGTTTTGAATCCAAGACCGAGCGTGCCCAAATTTTCAGGGAGAGACACTAGTTGTATGATACCCTGTAAGGATGCACCCAAACCTTTACCTGGCACAAATCTATTTTTTAGCATTTCAACAGCCACCATGACAGATGCAGGGGCTATCTTTGGAGCTGGAAGAGACTTCCCTTCTGGATCCTTCTCGATCTCAGAAACTTGGTATACCCATGCCCCTTCATCGTCTTTGGCCTCAATAAATGGGACAGAGGCATTACTGTGAGCACATAAATTGTCCTCACCATGTACGACAATTTCTTGTCTGTCCTATTCAAACTTGACCATCTGGTGTAATGAGGATGGGACTGCTTTGGCGGCATGTATCCACGGCCGACCCAGTAGCAAATTGTAGGGGATGGCCACGTCCAATACTTGGAACTCCATGGTGAATTCCACCGGTCCTATTGTCAACTCAAGCACTATATCACCAGCTAAATCTTTCCCACCACCGTCAAATCCCCGAACGCATATGCTATTCTTGTGAACCCTTTCATCATCAACTTTCAGCTTATTTAGAGTAGAGAAGGGACAGATGTTTGCGCTTGAACCATTGTCAACTAAAACCTTGGTGATCACAGACTCTTCACACTTTACCGTAAGATAGAGGGCTTTGTTATGTTCAGTTCCTTCCACGGGCAACTCATCATCAGAAAAGGTGATTCTGTTCACCTCAAATATTTTGTTGGCGATCTTCTCCAGATGGTTCACTGAAATTTTATCAGGGACATGAGCTTCGTTCAAGATTTTCATCAAGGCCCGACGATGCTCATTTGAATGAATTAATAATGGCAACAATGTAATCTGAGCGGGAGTCTTTCTTAATTGCTCGACGATGGAGTAATCTTGTACTTTCATTTTCCTTAGAAACTCCTCCGCTTCTTCCTCAATGACTGCTTTATTTACTAGGACTAAATTATCTTTGAATGCCTTGTCTTTTCTCACCTTTTCTGGGGCAAAGCATCTCTCCAAACGAGTTAGCCCTTGGGCCTCATTGACTTCTTGTTTCACTTATTTCCCTTAGTAAGTCACTGTCATCTGTTCATAGCTCCAAGGGACAACCTTGGTGTTGATTACCGGTAATTGTATTACAGGCCTGATGATGACAGGGTCTGTGCGGGCACCCTTCACAATTAAGATAGGCTTATTTGCCAGTCCTGGCACAATCACTTTTGACTTCGTAATACTTGTGGATCTCTTCTCAACTACCACAGAGGGTTCACCTTTTGTCATGCTCAACTTATTCACTGCTTCTTCAACCATTGTTTTTGCGACCATTTTCCCTTTGGCAATAGATTGCGATGGCTTCTTGGGCTCCCCACCTTTGTGTACTATCTCAATTATGTTTGTTCTCTCGTGAGCTGGTAACAAATTCTGGTTAATATTAGGTGCCTCCGGGGTTTGAACTTCAATCCAGTTCGTGTAAATGAGTTCATAGATGGCATTTTTCAAGTGCCAGCACTTCTCCGTATCATGCCCCGGAGTTCTAGAATAATATTCACAACTTACAGAGTAATCAAGATTCTTGGGAGATGGGTTCAGCAATTTCGACTCAATTGGCCTCAGCATATCCAACTGCCTCAATCTATGGAACAAACTAGTGTAAGACTCCCCCAACAGGGTGAAAGTTTTCTTCTGCTGCCTCTCATTCTTGAATGCTCGATTAGGTCAGAAACTTGGACTGGGAGGGTTTTGGTAGGCTCGGGGAGGTGGGTATGCATTTTATGGAGTTGGGTAGGTGTTTTGTGGGACTAGAGGACGCCATTGTGGTTGGGTATATGACGGGGCATTATGGACAGAGATATGAGGGTCTGGTGATGGGTAGTAATGTTGGGGTGGATTATAGGGGTTTTGGGTGTAGGCTTTGTGTTGGGGTCGAGGCTGGGTATAGTGATGTGATGGGCCCTTGGGTCCAAACCACGATCCTGAGTCAACTGTTGCCACATCTTCTTTCTTTTTCTTTCCAATCACTCCTCCGGTACCGTTTTAGATGTCTTGGGTGGTGGCTTTGACGGCTGAATACCTCATGATTTTGCTTGATTAAAACCTTCTTCCACCATGCCACCCATTTTCACTACCTCGTTGAATGACTTGTCTATGGCCGATATCAGATGGCCAAAGTAATTGGGTTCCAAAGCTTGCAGAAAATACTCTACCATTTCGTTCTCCTCCATCGGAGGGTTGACTCTTGCCGCTTGTTCTCTCCAGCGAAACCTATATTCTCTGAAACTTTCTCCTGGCTTCTTTTCTATCATAGTTAGAGACAATCGATCCGGAACAATCTCAATGTTGTACTAGAAATGGCGGGTGAAAGCTTGGGTCAAATCATCCCAAGTATACCATTGGTTATGATCTTGACGTGTATACCACTCTAACGCTGTGCCACTCAAACATTGGTGAAGTATGCCATTAGCAACTCATCTCTTCCACCCGATCCTCTCATCTTACTGCAGAATCCCTCAAATGGGCCACCGGTTCCCCGTGCCCATCATATAGGTTGAATTTAGGCATCTTGAATCCTACAGGCAACTGAACGTCGGGGAATAGGCATAAATATTTGTAGGCTATGCTCACCTGGCCTCCTAATCCCTACTTGCTTCTGAACGATTGTTCTAGACTTTTTACTTTCTTAAACATCTCCTCCTGCTCTGGGTTTTTAGGTGTTTTTTAGCCTCAGTTGGGTGGTCAAAAAGAGGAGTGTAGGGGTAATGATCTGGGACCTTGAAAGTAGGCTTCGGGGGATAGTATTGGTTATCTTAGGTTTGGAACAAAGGCTCACTGGAGAATCTATAAAGTGTAGCTAGCGATGGCGCCATAAAAATAGAGGTGGCTGGTAGAGAGGGATATGGAATTGGTTTAGCTGGTGGTGCTTGTGTGGTCTGGGAAGTGGTGCCTTCATAATGGTGGTAATGGGTAAAGCCGGTGCATTTTTTGGGTATGAATTAGCGGTGGGATATTCTTGGGACCGAGCCAATGGTGGGATAAAAGAAGGTTGGAAGGATGTGCTGGTAGGGGGTGCCCTTTCACCCAGGCTTGGTACATCTTGACTATCTGATGTTTCAACTTATACAGTTCCTCTTTCGGATTTACCTTAGACTTTTCCCCCTCTCTGGATAGATCAATAACACTTGCATCCAATTCTTGGCCGTCCATGATCAACTTGTTCTTAGACCTGGTGTTGTACGGGTGGGTTGTCAGAATGCCGATCAAGCTAACCACCTGCCTGAATTTGAGGACAACAAGCAAACGTTGTTAGGGATTAGGAGTTTAACAGATAGGCAACCACACGTTGGGGATGTAATGCACCTAAACAGTTAACCCTTTCTATCATGCATCTGAACAGCCACTTGAGTCATCCCGGCTTTCACTAATTTTCATTTTGGAACTTCTCTCTCTCTCTCTCTTTCTTTTTCATTCCTGCTTTTCTTTGCCCGTTCTTGTCTTTCCTTTTATTCCCTCATTTTTCCTCTCTTGTTTCGCCATTATTTCTCTCCATAATTTTTTTTCTCGCTGTTTTTTTTCCTTTGTCCCTTTTTTTCATTTTTATGGTTATGATTGAATCCTATAGGGATTGCCTACGTATCATGACGCTGCATGAATCAGACCAAGCGTAATTCTGGGAACATGTGCGAAATAATAGAAATAAAAAACATTTTTTTGGGGTTTTCAAATTTCATAAAACAACATAAAATAAAGCATCTTGATTACGACAACTTTCCCTACAAATTTAAACATAAAGACCTATAGACTCGATGAGTTGGCTGACAACTTTAAAAGAAAACAGAAAATACAGACTCGAAAATGAACTAACAACTAACAATACATACCTGAAAATAAACTGACGAAAACAGACTCGAACAAACAAAGTCAAGAATACATAAGTGTTTCAACTGCTACTCTAGTTGACCTTGCTGTGGGCTTTTAATCCATGTCCTCTTGGAGGCGAAATAAGTCATCCATGATCTGTCGGACAAAAATCATAATTGAAGCGAAGAACATGGATCTAATCATGTCTTCACACTCATTGCATTTCATCACAATGTAGTCCTGCAATTCTCCTAACTCTTTCTCTGATAGTACCCTTCTCCTGTAGCAACCGTTCGATCTGCTAAGATCTAGCACCCAAAACTTGTTCGGCTGCATGGTTTTGCTCTTGAAGCTACTGAAGGTCTTTCTCTAGATGTGCCATCAGGGCATAACAGTGCTCTCTTTCTGCTTTGAAGTCTTTTTCCTGCTTGGCCATTACATTTTTAAGGACATCGACCTTTTTCTTCACATTTATCATTCCTTTGTCATACTTCTCCTTCATTTGTCGAATGAAATTGGCTCATCCCTCTGCATCTTAGCGAACTTAGCTCGGGCATTTACTAGCTCCCATTCAATTTTTTGCAAATCATCCTCAAAATCACGTACCTTTTGCGTAAGGTTGTATATGAGTTTTTCGTCTTTGTTGCTCCTACCTGGGTTCTCAATTACTATTCTCATTTTTTCGAACTTGGGCTCGAAGAGCTTCATTCTCTTGGGCCAACTTACTTATTTCACATTCGGCTTCTTGTGCTTGGAGATCATGGTTGAATTCCATGTTTCTCAACTTCTCTTTCAAGGCGTGAATCTCGGCTTGATATTCCTTTTCCTTTTCTCCCCAGGCCATCCTTTCTTGGATTTTGTCATTGAAAGCTTGAACATGAGGTCTTTTGGTAGGCCTCTCAGGCTAGGGCTTGAGCTCGGGCTTGGGCTCGAGCTCGGGCTCGGGCTCGAGCTTGGGCTCGTTGTTTACATAAGACCTTTTCTCAAACCATGCAGCATAATTTGGATCCACTTCCCCCTTTGCAACATCTGGTACATGGGTGCCATTTTTAAGATACCGGCATCCATTCCAATCCTGATGAACTAAAGCCTCAGGCAACTCAGCTTCCGGATGTAGCTCAATGACCTGGGTGGTTAGATCTTCATCTTTCGGCATAATCTGATACCTTCCTAACTGCCTCAAAACCCTATGCGGTGCATATGGCTGGATACTCCTCACACCCATCAATCTTAGGTAACCCTTGGTAGCCGTCATGTATATAGCTTCTATCATCGAGAGCTATCCTATAGTCCACCCAACCCGGCTTGCTTTGAGAGCTTTCAAGTGGGAGATACATGCTTCAAACCCTTCCGGCATATTATAATCCTTTACCCTTTCCTCGTAACTGGTAATGAAGTTATCCGAGTTTGAACTACAACTCATGAATCTAGGGTGATGACAAAGATGCTCGATCAACTACATTTGTAGAAGGATATTGCAACCTTCAAAGAACTAAGCCCCAGCTTTGCATAATGTCAATGCCCGATAGATATCTGCCAGTACTAACGGGACAAGTGTATGATCTTCCTTGGTAGTGAGGATTTGTGACATTCTAACCATACGAGTATCCACCGTCCCTTCTTCATTTGGAAAAACCACGATCCCCAAAAATGCCACAATAAAAGTGAACCGACAATGGATTTGCCAAAGGCCTTTATCTTGTTTGTTGCTCAAACCCTTTTCATGTGTATCAAACCCAGCTGAGTGCCCGAACCTGAAGTACAGAAAATGCAAAGAACAATACCCTTTTCTTACATGGGCTTTCTTCTTCTACTTACTGATATTTAGGAGGTTAAAGAACTTGTGCACCAAAGGCGCCCTCAAAAATATAAGTTGTTGCTTCCTCAAATCCCGACCATACTCAATGTACCCGGCCATTTCCTCCAAAGTAGGGGTGATCTCGAAGTCCGAGAAATGAAAAGCATTGTGGACGGGGTCCCAGAAAGTTACCAAAGACTTGATTAGATCGTCCCGTGGTTTGATCTCCAAAATGTTTATAAGAGCACCCAACTGCCTTTTCACCCACTTTTGACCATCTTCATCTAGATCATTCCACCATATGGGCAGGTGCAACTGAGCCTGTTTCCTGACCACTTCTGACGAGTTCTAGACAGTGTTCATTTGTGACAGGTCCTGGACAGTATTCATTTATAACTGTGGAGGGCTTAAGGTTAGGGTTGACTCTGGTGGACCTTTTGTAAAATAGGTTTTCCAATTTATTTACAAAAAATCAATTTGGACCATGACTCCTTCCCCTATATGCTATTTTTAGCAAAGTGACCATTTTTGCAAATGCGGCCCCCTCTCAATTTCGAATGAATTTTGATGCCGGGGAGGATTACTTTAGAAATAACACTTCATTGATAGACTTGTCAGTTTTTTGACAGAAATAACCCTTCAACAACTGAAGATATTCTAAGGCCATCTCAGCAAGAATGATTTAGGACATTACCGAAGCTGGATCGGCTTATTTTGACCAAACTCCAAACTACTTTATTTGACCATTGACTCTCTTATTTCCTTTTTTTTAAAAATATGAGGCCAAACCTTATGTAGGTTGCCTACGTATCTCATATCCGGTGAGAATCAGACTTGCATAGTTTGGTCAATTTTGACATATTTGAAAAAGACACAGTTTGACTCTTTTAGAAATGACCACCTTTTTTGCTTTTCTTCTTCTTTTCTTTTTGAAAAATTTTGGCAGAGTTTTGGGGCATTTTTAAATACCAGGGTTTCTGCAGAACCGGGTTTTATGATATCATCAGAATACAAAACCAGGTTTTATTTCCTTCCCTACATCACTCTTGGTTTTTCTTTTGCTTTATTTTTCTCTAGCTGGTCAGCATGCAAGCCAAAACTAATAAATGTTCACATAACACATAGGATGCATCAGGATGGTCTGTCATTTTGGGCACACCTGTCCTAGAAGGACCCAACCCCTGTGTTGAGTCCCCTAAGTCAAATGCACGTGATGCAAACAAGCGTTCCTATCAGGGATCTGGCATGAGGCTGTGTTTTTCTAGGTTTAAATCCTGGGGTTTTGTTCGAGACTTGGGTTACCCGAGCGAACAACTGGGACTGAGGAGGGGGTGACGTACCGGGAGCACTAAAGTCTACTCGGCCTTGTCGCTGGCCTAGCCTCGTTCTATTTGGTATAATTTCTATAGAAAAAGCGGGCCATGCGAACGTGTGAACCATTTTCAGAACACTCATAGGGGTGGCAGAAGAAGATAGTGACATACAATTCAAACAATATTAAAAGCAGTAAACAGATAGCATTTAGCACAAAATGTTCACAGAATATTAACAATAAATGAAGCCAAATAAAAATTATTAAAAGCTCAAATTCTTGAACCTTGAACCTGAAGTTCTGGGTTCTTGTCCCAAGTAGAGTTGCCAGAGCTGTCACACCTCCTTTTTACTACCTCGAAAGGGAGATATAAGGGAGTTTTTTCAATTAAAGTGACAATTGAAACGGGATTATTTATTTAAAATTCAGAGTTGTCACTTGGGATAATTTATGGTGTTCCAAGTCACCGGTTTAGAATCTCGAATGAAGGAAAGATTTGACTCTGTTTATGTCTGCGAACATAGAAATCTGGGTAAGAAATTCTGTTAACTCGGGAGAAGGTGTTAGGCACTCATGAGTTCCGTGATTCTAGCACGGTCGCTTTGATCATACTTGGCTCATTAAAATTATTAAATTACTTATTATAGAACCTATGCAGATTTGCTTTTTATCGCTTTTAAATTAAGAAAAATTATCTTGAAACGGGTCACGCGTACGTGTACTCATTTATTTGGCGCGTCAAAAATTATGTCACACGAATGTGTCCACAATTAGTAACGCTTTATTATTATTAGGAAAGTTTGGCTGAAGTTGCGTAAATGCATACTCCGGTTTCATTTTTTGAAATTGCAGTCATGTCACGCGAACGTGTCCACAACCATGATAATATATTAAACACGTCTAAGGCAAACCACGATCATTTGTCATTTGTTATATCTAAATTATGAAATTAATATGAGGGCCATGTATGATTGAACGGTGAATGGCACGCCCCGGACTGTGTAAACTAAATTTAATTAGTAGTCTATGGAAACCCATTTTTATTATTAAGAAAATTTGATCGAAGTTGCGCGAACGCATACTTTAAATTGGTTTTTAGAATCGTAATTATGTCACGCGAATGTTACACAATCACAACTATATTTTAAACGGCCCTAAAGTTTTTTCAACGAAGATTTATCCTACTGTCTAATCATAACATGTGAGCACCATAGATTAATTTTGATGGCACGTCTCAATCTAATTTTAAAGGGGCTGATTAATTAATTAAAAGACTTAAAGGAATTTGAGTTTATTTTCAAGTTAATGTTCAAACTAAATTTAATAATTAGAAGGGTTAGCGTTAAAAGAAATCAAGTATTTGGCTGAAAGAGCCTGGGCTGGCAGCTGGCCCAATGGTCTATTAAAGGCTTCCATACTATAATACGAAGGAAGACTGGGCTCTCACGAAGCCCAGAATGCATGCAAATCGGCAATGGGGGCATTTGGCATAACTGGGCCAACGACAAAGGCCCAGTTGTGATTCATTACAATTAACTGAAGAAAATTATAATTCTTCATGAAGATCTTGAGATTAAGACAAATACTAACAATTCTTGCAATTTTAAAACAGATACAAAGTGCATCCTGATGCCAAATCACATTTTAAGATGAAGATATAACCCCTAATGTTATAATAACTCATAAACAATTATCTTATATCTTGAAATCTAATGATATTTATGACTTCTAACCAAAACACTAACATGATTCTAAATAAAAGAATATATTTACTAATATGGACTCCAACTAAAAGTTCTTATTTCATGCCCATACATATCACTTTAACAAATTCAAGCAAAATCCCCAAGGCAAACACTGACTTTAGTAGACTTAAACAGATCTGAAACATGTTTAATTCAACTGAATTTTCTACTGCGATAATCTCAACAGTCATTACATACAAACAGGACTTCAAACTCATTTGCAAACCAAACGACTGAATGAAGGTACTTATCCAGCTTACAAACAGAATTTAAAGCTAACAATCGAAATGAACAAATAAAACACAAGAAGAAGAATTAGATGGATTACACAATAACATGGAATTAAGAGCATAAATATAGCATTCAATAAAAAACAAATGTATCACAGATTTCCAACTCAAAAGCATAGATGCAGATCCCTTTCATTTCACATGTCAATGAAGTCTAGAGAGTACCTGATTACAGCAACAGAACAATAAGAAAATGAGCCTGAGATTAGGAGTAGGACAACAACAGTAGATCAGCAGCACCGGCACATCCAAACAACAACAAAACTCAATCTTTCTAAACCATTTTTGAACCCAGAATGAACTAGAAATTCTTGAAAAGGTTTCAAGCTATGAAATAAACAGCATAACTAAGCTAATTCCCACCAAAAATGCAAAAGAATTTAAGTGCTTTGAGCTCAGCCGTTTGTATTGCTCTTTTTTTGTATTCTAAAATATCTCAAGTTTGCCTTGACAATGAAGGAAAAAAGGCTTCTTATAGAGAGCCTTTAGGGCAACAAAAATGACCCTACCATTTATTAATTACCCCTTCCCCAATTTTTATTTTTTCAACTTAGACCTTGATTTTTAGTCTGTTTGATAAACCAATCCCTTCTCCCATTTTCCTAGCAGCTTCCTAAGCAGTTAAAAAAGATTCCCCTTATCTCATTGCCTAAGCTACCCTTCAAATGCTTGCTAATTACTTTCAGTGACCAGACCTTGAACCAAATTGACCGAATGGCTTCGGGCTTACTGCATTAGCAGATCCTAACAGCCTTTGGCCTTCTGAACTAGCAAGCCCAAACTCCCATCCTAAAAAAATGAATCACAAAGATTTTCGGATCCTTTTCTCTCTATTTTTTTAAAAAAGGAAAAATCAGAATAATAGAATCAAGGGCAAAGAAATGAATCAATAAAAAGAAGAAGTTAACTGCTGCTAAGCTATTACCAATTTAAACAACCACAAGTTAATTATGCCCTCCCATGCAAGCAGGAAAAAAAGGGAATAATCAGAAGAAGACGAAATTGAAACAAACAACTAACAACAAAAGGAAAGCAAAATATGGATGACTAACCAATGAAATTGATGATTAATGACAAAGAAAGCAGAGACGGGCAACTGGCTATGCCTGATATGCCTCATCGAGGGTGGGAAACTCACCCTAATGAACTCCCTCAAGAAATAGTGCTCTGTCAAGGTGATATTTGAACCTAATGAGCATAGAACTTCAACACGACTCCAACTCTGAGATTAAGTTAAACCCTAGATTCCAAATTTGAAAAACTCTAGGGTTTGTTTGGGAGAATTGCCAGGAGCTTTGGGTTTGGGGAGACATAGTGACTGTAGGGTGCAAATTTGGGAGAATTTGGGTAGGTTAGGGTTCGAAGGTTCAACCTTCGATCTCAGATTCGAAGAGTTCGACGAGGATCCGAAGGAAATGGGTTGTGGATTTGGTATGATGGGACGAAGGGGATTCTATGGTGTGATTTTGAGGCGGATTGAAGTGGTATAGGGTCTTGCCATTGGCAAAGATGGCGGAGGAGTTTTAGGGCGGCGCTAGGGTTCTTGGTCTCTGAATATAGAGACGATGAGTGAAGGGAGGGGTTTGGACTGGGGGGGTCCTAGTCTTCGAACAGTTAAATATCAAAAGAGGCCCCAGTTCCTAGCTATTGGATCAACTTAGATCGACGGCTAGGGTTAACCCATGGGAACAGGATCGTTTTGCTTCGAGAGGGGCGCTGGGCTAAATCCGGGTTATTATGATTTGGGCGTGGGCGGATGGGGTTGAAATTGTTGCTTCTTCTACTGATTTGGCTCAATTTCGGCTTTAAAACAACTCTCAAAATTCCTTCTATTTTGCTTTTGCTTTTCCTTTTCCTTTTTTAAAAATAAATTAACCCTAATTTACACAATTAAGCTAATTCTCTAATATAATATTTACAACAAATTAATTACTCCTAAAAAGAAAATTACTAATTTAAATCTAAAAGGTTAAAAATGCAAAAGTAAGCCATTCTTTTTTGTGATTTTTATTTTTTAATAACGCAACTGACTTACTAATTAACCTAAAATGTAAAACAAGTTCTAAATGGAAATGCGTGATATTTTGGTATTTTTATTTTTTAATGGAAATTAAAAATGTACAAAAATGCAAATAATTAATAAAATTTCTACAAAAATCTATAAAATTGCAAATAATGGAAAAAATTTATTTTTTTAAATTTATGGGAGTAATTTATATAGGGCAAAAATCACGTGCTCACAGTTCTTCCACAAATACAAGTAGAGAATTCCTATTCAAAGGACCAATCACTTCATCACTATACTGACCAACACCACAAAGCTGACCCATTTCTTCGGATAGTCGGTATACAATAATCCCAATCAAAGTCCACACATCGTCTCATACAAGATATCAGACCTTAGTCATATACAAATTAAGGGAACCTACCAACACCACACATACATATACCTTAGGCCGAAACTGACGTAAGTCTGACTATGCAGTCTAAATGCCGCTGATTGACTCCTCAACTTGGCGCAAAGCCATAGAAAACAATGCCTGATGATCTGCAAAATTAACCTTCACAGCTCACACAATATAAATCACAAGGTATTCCAATACCACCAAATCTTCCCAATCAACACCCACCTCGTGACCTTGCCACAATCACAATGACTACTCAACTAATTAAACATTTACAGGCTCGCACTCGTCAATCAGATGACGGGAACTGCTGCCCCTCCATATGAACAACTAAATAGCCTCTCAATACCATTGTATCTTCAGTCTGGATGACTCGTTGAGACAACGCCTGAGCATCCCTGACTCCTTTATGACCCGTCTGTAGTATCACGAACCACTGGCACATAACGAACACTGAGAGCATAATATTATACACGAGTGGATGTAAAGGAACATAAGTTATATGCTTCGAGCTGAATCAATATCGAACGATAAGGAAGGAAAGAGGTGGAATTTCCTAACAGTTTTGTAGCCTCTCGAAGATAAGTGCAGACGTCTCCGTACCGATCCGCAAGACTCTACTAAACTTGCTTATGACTCATAGCACCTATGAACCTAGAGCTCTGATACCAACTTGTCACGACCCAAAATCCATCCGAAGGAGTCGGGATGTCACCTAGTCTCAAAACTAGGTAAACCTAACATTTACTAAAATAAAATTAACATTTACTAACTTCAAATTAAATAACTATAAAAAAATCACAATTCCCAAAATCGGTTGTACAAGTCATAAGCCTCTCTAAGAGTAATTATACAAAATAAATACAACACCGTTCCAGAATGAGAAGGAATCAATGGAACGTAAATACAAACAAAGGTGACTCGAGGCTTGCAAACGCAATAATAGATTACCGTGAGTCTCCACTGCGATGACCCGCACAGCTACTATCGATCAATACCTGGATCTATACACAAAAATGTATAGAAGTGTAGTATGAGCACACCACGGCGGTGCCCAGTAAGTATCAAGACTAACCTCGGTGGGGTAGTGACAAGGAATAGTCAAGACACCTACTAGTCAAATGAAATGAACAAGATATGACAGTAAAATATCGAGACAAAGATGACGAGAAAATATCAATAGCGGAGAGAAATCAAAATACAAACAGTAGGAACAATAAAGGGAGAACACGGGTAGTAACGAACGATACCCAAGTAAATCAGATAACCAAGTAAGTCAGATAACCAAGTAAGTCAGATAACCAAGTAAACCAGATAATCAAGTAAGTCAGATAACCAAGTAAATTAAATAACCAATCAACACTGACATAATAGGAACAAAGACAAGAAAGAATGTATTCAAATAAAGAAGACAATACCAACTCAATCAATCACATCATGTCTAATACACAATCCCGACCATCTCAATCCTCTGTTTCTCATATCATAAGTCCAACTTCCAAACCTTCAGTACACATGGCACCTTGTGCCCCCACATTTTCCATCTCACTTTTAACAACAAAATTCACATGCTATACTATGCATAATGTTCGTACAAATACACTCAAAATGTTCAAGAAGTCTCATTTACCTAGTATAAGTAAATTATAATTTCTAAACTAATTAGGAAAGTCAGCGAGAAAAGATGAGGTTATTTCTTTTGAAATCATTTGAGTAAAGAAAGTACCTCTTTCAACTAAAATACAACATCAATTGGATTATTACCTTTAACATGGGTGTTAATAACTTAAAACTTAGTAGAAATTCCTTTTTAAGTAAAATACGACCTTAGACGGTTTAAGGGGATATAATTGATAAACTAATTGAATTAAAGATGTAACAATTTTTGAAGTTTGAAGTATAGGAATGTATTTATATATAAATATGGTGAGTTATTGAAAACACTACAGTTTCTAATACAAAGGATCACAACAATAAAGGAATTTAAATGGTTTAAACACTTGAATTGATAATGACAAATAAACACAATAGTAGAAAGTGCACGGCATCACCCTTCGTGCTTTTAATCTCATTTTCACCATAAGAATCAATATTCACTTTTACTCTTCCTTGTTACGGCGTGCAATCCGATCCCAATCATATAGTACTGTTGTGGCATGCAAACCAATCCAAATCATATAATACTGTTGCGGCGTACAACCCAATCCAAATCATATAATATTGTTGCGGCAGGCAACCCGATCCAAATCATATATTACTGTTGCGGCATGCAACCCGATCCAAATCATATAACATTGTTGTGGCGCCCAACCCGATTCAAATAATATAATATTATTGCGGCGTGCAACCCGATCCAAATCATATAATATTATTGCAGCGTACAACCCGATCCAAATTATATAATATTATTGCAGCATGCAACCCGATCAAAATCATATAATATTGTTGCGACATGCAACCCGATCCCATATACAAATCAACACCAAACACAAAGATTCCCGGCAATGGAATAATAAGGAAACAACAATATCCCTGCAAGGTAGTAAACAACAAGAATAAACACATCCCGGCAAGGGAACTAATAGTAAGAATGAAATATGTCCCGGCAAGGGAATCAGCTATAACCAAACTTGTACCAACAATTACTTCACAATGAAACCTCAACTAAACAACAAGACATAATAAGCAAGTGATAACTACACCGGTAACCACAACAATTGGATATGTAAGTTATTTGCACGAAGTCATAGAGGAACTCACAACAAGAAGTATCAAAATAATATTATCGGAAATTAATCAAGGCAATAACACTGAACTCTTATTTGAACATTACTGTTTTGTCTTATTCAAATTAACTACACCTATTTTTAAACGATCTACAGATTAACTATCATTAAAAAATAGATTTCTACTATTATTTATTAAGTGAAATGCTACATATTCAAATGCAGAATTGAATTACTACTTTGTTCAATTAGAAATATTGAAACTAAACTACAGAAAACCTATTTGAATTGAAGTACAAATTCATTCATATTGAAGCAGTCATTTTATACTCATTATTGAAAACTCATTATAATTTTTCTTACATAGCATGAATTAATC
>MU761924.1:12811-46151 GCA_026770625.1 Nicotiana glauca | reverse complement strand
GGGGGGGGGTTGGTTTGGGGGGGTAAGGTTCGGGTTTTTGGTATATTAAATTAAGGAAAATAATGTGGTCAGTTAGATCTCTAGAATGCAACGGTCCAGATTAGCCTAGGGGTGTAAAACGGGACCGTTTTGGTTTTTTACGGGGCTGGGTCGATTAATGGGGTGGACGGGTCGGGTTGTGAGGATGACACTAGACCGTTGGATGAGTAAGATTTAACGACTCAGATCTCTTAGTCTTGAAACGACGTAGTTTCATTTCAATACTACGTCGTTTTAAAGGCTTCAGAAATGGATGGTTTGGACCGGGTATGGCATTTGTTTTTGGGTTGGTTTAGGCGAAATTGTTTGGGCCGGCCTAGCTTGAATTAAAAATGGCCCAAACCAATCTTCCTCTCTTTTATTAAATTCTTCTTTAAATTTCTTTTTCCTTTTTTCCAAAACTAAGATCCTAAAATCCTAAATTAAATTATAAAAACCCAATTGACTTAAAAATGTAATTAACTCTAGATAACAATTATCATAAATAATTAAGTACCGAATCACACAATTAAATACTGAAATGCAAAGTACGTTATTTTTTGTGATTTTCTATTTTTTATAAATCAATTACTTACTTAATCAATCCGAGTTGTAAAATTAAAACCTAAATGTAAATGTAACATATTTTTGTATTTATTACTTTTCTATTAATTTAAACAAAGTAAACACGCACATGCAAATACAAACAATGACAGAAAATACCACAAAAATTCATAAAATTACAAACAAAGGAAAATTATTTTATTTTGAATTTTCTGGGAGTAATTCACGTAGGGCAAAAATCACTTGATCACAGCTGCCCCTCTTTGTCCGGAAACACGAAGAGTTTTCGTGCAAATATAAAGTGAGCGGATACGAGCAATTTTTGCTCGTTTGAATATTCCGTGTGAAGCATTTTTTGAAAGATTTGACCGAACCTTTGCTTCAAAGGTCTCCTACATATCCTTGGCTAAAAAGGAATCAGGTCAATGTAGTTCGGGAAGTTTTGGTAGCTGGGACTACCATGAAGTTGTTGTGTTTACTGTCGCTGTTGCTGCTACTTGCTGACCCCTTATTACACTATGCTAAAAGAAAAATAAAGAAGCTAGACTAGGCTATGAATTACAAAAATCCTATCTAGACCTTCAAACTTGATCTTGTGTTTTCTTGTTGCCTTATTGTTTTGTATTCTCTTATAGCATTTCCTTTATTGCTGCCTTGCACCGATCTCTTGGCTTGAATTATATCTCTCCGCTCTTCAGCTGAGTACCCTATTACTGATCCTTTGAACATCTTTCCTTGGCTGTCATCGTCTACTTCTGTTCTCCAGGTGGGCTCCTGACTTTACAACTTTAACAATTACACCTATGTTCTCAAGGCGGGCTCCTGACTTCAAAAACTTTTACAATTACACCTCTGTTCTCCAGGCGGGCTCCTGACTTCACAACTTTAACAATTTATACCTCTGTTCTCCAGGCGGGCTCCTGACTTCAAAAACTTTTACAAATTACACCTCTATTCTCCAGGCGGGCTCCTGACTCCACTACTTAACAATTATACCTCTGTTCTCCAGGCGGGCTCCTGACTTCAAAAACTTTTACAATTACACCTCTGTTCTTCAGGTGGGCTCATGACTTCACTTTTACAAATTACACCTCTGTTCTCCAGGCGGGCTCCTGACTCCACTACTTAACAATTATACCTTTGTTCTCCAGGCGGGCTCCTGACTTCAAAAAATTTTACAATTACACCTCTGTTCTCCAGGCGGGCTCCTGACTTCAAAAACTTAACAACTACACCTCTGTTCTCCAGGCGGGCTCCTGACTTCAAAAACTTAACAACTACACCTCTGTTCTCCAGGCGGGCTCCTGACTTCAACACCTTAAAAAATTACACATCTGTTCTCCAGGCGGGCTCCTGACTTCAAAAACTTAACAACTACACCTCTGTTCTCTAGGCGGGCTCCTGACTTCAACACCTTAAAAAATTACACCTCTGTTCTCCAGGTGGGCTCCTGACTTCAAGACTTTTAAAATTTACACCTCTGTTCTCCAGGCGGGCTCCTAACTTCAAAAACTTTTACAATTACACCTCTGTTCTCCAGGCGGGCTCCTGACTTCAAAACTTTTACAATTACACCTTTGTTCTCCAGGCGGGCTCCTGACTTTAACAACTTAGCAATTACACCTCTGTTCTCCAAGCGGGCTCCTGACGTCAAAACTTTTTACAATTACACCTCTGTTCTCCAGGCGGGCTCCTGACTTCACAAACTTAATAGGTACACCTCTATTCTCCAGGTGGGCTCCTGACTTCACAACTTTTACAAATTACACCTCTGTTCTCCAGGCGGGCTCCTGACTTCAAATCTTTAACAAATTACACCTCTGTTCTCCGGTGGGCTCCTGACTTCAACTTTTACAAATTACACCTCTGTTCTCTAGGCGGGCTCCTGACTTCAACAACTTAACAATTACACCTCTGTTCTCCAGGCGGGCTCCTGACTTTACAACTCAAACTGTCTTCTTTTGTTACTTGACATTGTTTTCCCTTGCATTTTGAACCATTTTTCCTCGATACTTGAATTGTCTTTCTTCGGAACTGCTTTCCCTTAAAACTTAAATTAAGTTGCTCACCCTTGAAACTTCAGTTGTCTCCCTTCGAACTGCTTTTTCCTTACAACTTTAGTTGTCTTCCCTGTTTTGTTTGGTGCTCGCCTTTCCTTAACGGTGGATTTTTCCGAAACAACCAAGATTTTCTACCCCTGTTTCAATAATAGAAAATCTCATCAGTTTAAATGTGTTGGTTGGTTGTGATACTCTTGCTGTTGTTCTTCGATCCTTTCCATGCTCTGCTTCGTTCGACTGCCTTGAGCTTGGTTGAAAACTTCCGACCTTCCGACTACTCCTTATTTACAAACTTCCCAACTATTATTTATAGTTTGCTTATCTGACCCCATATACTTCCCATGATCACTGATTTCTACCCGAAGATCTTGCCTGTTTATTGACTAAGCACTTTCGATGTCATCCATATCCCTGAAACGTCGTTTCTTTGTTTGGACCCAACACCCTCTGTTTGTTGCATTGCTTATGAACCGACATCTTCCCATCCTCTGTGTCTCACATGAATCCCGAATCACGTCCATTTTCCCCATTCTGTGTGTACGTTGCTCTTTTTCCGCGAAGAATTTTCTTCGCTATCAACAACATTTCCTGTCCCTGTTTCAAACACAAAGAAAAGTTGATCAGTTTAAAGTGCTGTGATTGGACGTGATATTCTTGCTGGGGATGGTTTTTCCATTCTCTCCTTTCCATGCTTGGTTTTGTCCGACTACTTTGACCTTGGTCGAGAATTTTCGACCCTCTGACTAACCCTTATCTGCAAACTTCAAAATTGTTGCTTTCCGCTTCTAGCCTTTCTTATCTGATCCCATTCCCTTCACAGAATCTTAGACCATTCATCATTTGGATTTTCAATGACGCCTTTCATGTCTCATCATATCATCGTCGGCCTATCCTAGCCACACTTCGCTTTGCACCATGTTGGAAACTGGTAGTAAGCTTTGAAATTCCTTTTTATTTGTTAGAATCAATTTATTATTGTAAAAGTCTTAGCCAAAAAAAAAGAAATGTGATGATTTCAAAAGATAATAATACAAGGGAAAATCTTCCTTTAGAAGAGAAAAAGGACTTATCTGAATGGGATAACCGATCCCAATGATCATGTTGTGCATTTCGGATTAATCAATCCAATCTATTCAATTCAATCAATTCCCAATTGTCTTGCTCCTGCCTCAAAATTCTCACAATTTAATTCTCTACTAAATTCTATCTTTGTTCTGCTTGATGCCTCGACGGATTTGTGCCGTCAACGCTAACTTGTTCGTTCCTTTCTCAGTTCTTTGTCGCCTTATGGTGCCTGTGAAGGTTTTCACCAATAAGACTTCATTTTTGGACTTCTCTCAACTTACATCGCCTTATGGTGCCCTTGCGGGTTTTTACCAACAAAACTCTCTCATTTTTTGATTCCTCTCGACTTACATTGCCTTTCAGTGCCCTTGCGGGTTTTCACTAACAAGACTCTCTCCTTTTTAGATTTCTCTCAACTTACATCGCCTTACAGTGCCCTTGCGGGTTTTCACTAAATAAGACTCTCTCATTTTCATTCTTCTTGCTTAAAACCGGAGTATTGCCCCTGATATGCACTATCTATACTTGCTTGACTTGGCACCCTCTCGAAGACTGAACGAGAGGTCTTTCTTTTGGATGTTAATATGGGTTCTTGGATAGGTTTGGAAAGAAAAGGGTATCGAAAAGATCAAACCAAATCCAACGGGTTAGAATTGCAACTTTTGGAAACAACTTTCTCATTTCAAACATAACTTCTGCCCCAGTTTCTTGTTTGGGGGACCTTTTGAGTTTTACTTTCCTATGATCGAGCCGTGAAGCTGCTTACGTATCCTTAAAAGGAATCAGGTCAAATGTAGTTCACCCCAATTCCTTGTTGTTACAATTTTTCTTTTCATTTATTTTTCTTTTCTATTTTTCTTTTCTTTACATTTTTATTTTTTCCTTTTCTTTCTTCTCTTTTCTTTTCTTCTTGGTTATTGATTCCAAAAGAGGGTACGAAATAAAATAAATAAGGCTCAAAAAGGGTGAACAAAGGGTAAAGTGTTTGGATAACAGAACAAATTGCCTTCGTCATTTCAACCTTCGAGATAATGCCAAGTACAAATAATCAGTGATTTTACTAAAAAAATCATACATAATATCTTTTGACCGCATCAGAATTGATAGCCATATCTACGCATTTTCCTTCAATATCTGTTAAACACAAGGCGCCATTGGACAATACTCTAGTCATAATGAACGGTCCTTGCCAGTTCGGGGCAAACTTGCCCTTTGCTTCAGCCTGATGTGGAAAGATCCGTTTCAATACTTGCTATCCCACTTCAAACCTCTTGGGACGCACCTTCTTGTTATACGCTCTTGCTATCCTCTTTTGATACAATTGGCCATGACGTACTGCTGCTAATCTTTTTTCATCGATTAAACTCAACTGTTCCAAACGGGTTTTGACCCACTCATCATCATTGATTTTAGCCTCGGCGACAATCCAAAAAGACGGGATTTCGACTTCTGCAGGAATCACTGCTTTAGTGTCATATACCAACAAGTAAGGAGTTGCACCTACTGAAGTACGAACAGTAGTGCGATAGCCCAATAATGTAAATGGTAACTTCTCATGCCATTGCTTGGAACTTTCTACCATTTTCCTCAGTATTTTCCTTATGTTCTTGTTGGCTGCTTCAACTGCTCCATTTGCCTTAGGTTTAGAGTCAGATTGATTTTTTAGACTGGGCTGAGGATTTCTCATGCATGCCATATCATTAGAACCAGCGTAAAAGGAGCTATACCGAATAAAAAATAAGAAAAATAGAAATAAAATATCAGGAATAACGAAGAAAAGAAATTTCATTTTATTGGAAGACACCAGATAACAAGGTTTGCACACTTTAAACAAACTAAAAATAAAATCTGGATTACAACCCCAGAAATAATCCAGACAAACTTGAAGGAAAATTAGAGCGAACTACCAAGACTCCTTCCTGGTTAGCCAAAAAGGAATATCTTTCCAGTTGCCGCCCTTGGCATCTTAACCACTCATCTCTGCATTAATATTTCCAAGACCATTACCAACTTTAATATCATCAGCTTTAATCAACACGTTCTCAAGAGGATTCGCGTGCTCCCTGCCGCTGTCATTGATCACGATTACCCCTTCGTGAATCATTATTTCTATTTCTTTTTTCAAAGAATGACAATTCTTAACGCTATGCCCTTGGACATTAGAGTGATACATGCATCATACAGCAGGATCGAAGTCTTTCGCATATGGGTCTGGAGTATAACCGAGAAGAGGCTCAATCAGGCCGGAACATTTTAGCTTTTCAAACAAACTTGCATAGGATTCTCCGAAAGCATTCTCTTTTTCCAGTAGTCTTTTTATTTTATACTCTGGCCTCGGTTGAAATCTTTTGTGGGCAGGTGGTTGATACGCCTGATAAGACATTTGTGGCATCGGTGCAGACCATCGCGGGCCTTGGGAATGAGGAGCATATGATGGTGCAACATGGACATGATATCTGGGAAATGATGTAGGATTTAAGGGGTTTTGTGGAGAGAAGTAATGGTCGGGAGGATTTATAGGATATCCACGGGGTTGATACGAAGGCTGGGGCGTTTAGCAAGGACAACCACTGGACTTTGACGTTGGTGAGCTCTACAACACCTTTTCTTTCCATGGGAAGATTATCCCGAGCAACTTGTTCACTCCATCTGAGCCAGAACTTCCTAAAACTTCCTTTAGGTTTCTTTCCTATCTGAGATGTGGAGGAGTGATCCGGGATGATGTTTGTGTTGTTCTGAAAATGTCTCACAAAATCCTGAGCCATGTCGTCCCATGTATGCCATTTACCGACATCTTGATGATTATACCATTCCAAAGCTGCCCCAATCAAGCTTTTACTAAAGTATGCCATTAGTAAATTGTCTTTCTCGCCAGCATTCCTCATTTCCTTGCAATATTCCCTCAGATGAACTATCGGATCTCCACCCTCCTCATTCAAGTCGAATTTTGGTACTTCAAACCTCGTGACTAGGCGGACGTCAGGGAGTGTACACAACTCTTGGTAAGACATGCTGCCTTGGTCTCCCGTCCATTGCACATTTTTTAAGGATTGTTCTATGCTCTTCAGCCTCTCAGAACTTGGAGGAAGAGTGATAGGGATATTGGGGTGATTGGGAGGTGCCAAAGTTTGGGTAAGGACAACATCTGAGAAGCCGGGTGGTGGCGGTATTGGTGTCTTCCCGACCATCCAAGCCCGATACATGTCTGTTATGTGATGTCTTAACATCCTCATCTCATCATCCAAACCTGTGTCCTATTCAACCAACCATTTTGGGGTACTGATATCAACCACCCCCATTTTGTGGCTATCCGCCATCGACCTTTTGGGTTTTTATGTTGTAGAGAGGAGTTACTATTTTCGGAACCACAACTAACCACCTTTCTGATTGATGCGACAGAAAATGAAACCATCACGTTAGCGTTAGGGAATTTAACAGATAGGCAAACATACATTAAAGATGCAATGCACCTAAGCAGTTAACCATTTATATCATGCATTTGCTTCAGTTGCATGCGTCATTACGGCTCCTCATAATTGTGCCTTTTATTTTAACGTCTCTCAATCTTTCCTTTATTTTATTTATTTTTCATTTTCCCCCTTTTTTCAGTGGTGGTGCTCGAATCTTATGTGGATTGCCTACGTATCATGTCCCCGCATGAATCAGACCGTGTGTAGTTCTGGCCGATAAAAAAAATACGTAGCCAAATATTTTCAGAAATGATTGCTCTTATAATACTTGGAAGAAGTTACAAACTTTTGAAAGGACAAACAAAGCAAACTTGAAGAAAATCCAACTTTCAATCTTTAATGACGAAAATACAGACTCAAAACAAAGATTAAGAGTACATTAATGCCTTAAATTTTCTAGAGCCCGCGAGGCATAATTCGGCCTTGCCGCGGGCCTTTGTGCGAGATCCCTTTGGAGCCTATCCATATCGCTCATTATTTGCCGGACGAACGTCATCACTGCCGCAAAAAAGGTGGTACGGGTCATGTCCTCGCACGCTCGACACTTTGCAATAATGTAATGTGCGATGTTTGCGACCTCTTCTCTTATCCTGTTTTTTTCCTGCAGCAGCCACCCTATCTGTTGATCCCAGGTTTCCAGCACTCGAGAATTATGAAGGAGTTGATCTTGAAACTTATGCATTTGTTCCTCCATCCGTACCATCAGGTCGTAGCAGTGATTCCTATCTGTTTTGGAATCTCTAGCTTGCTTGAATACCCTATCTTCGAGAGTGGCTATTGTTCCTCTTAGGACATTGACGCTCCCCTCATGGTCCATCTTCATCTGTTGTATGTGAATTGCCCGCTCTTTCGCGCCCTTTGTCTACCTGGCTCGGATCCTTGCCAAGCTAGCTTCAGATCTCTCCAAACCCTCTTGGCATTCGCGGGCTTTCCCTTTTAGTTCATTTATGAGTCTTTGGTCAGCCTGGCTCCTTTCTGGTTTTCTGATAACTGTTCTTATTTTTCGGATCTGAGCCTTAAGGGCCTCATTTTCTTGGGTTAGGCTTTTCTTCTCCCCCTCATCTGCAGCGGCTTGAACATCTTTTTCAAATTGAAGTTTCATGGCTTGCTTCTCCAGTTTGCTTATTTTAGCCCTGTAGGTTTCTTCCTTCGCCAGCCAACCCCATTGTTCTCGTGAGTCATCCGTAAATTGCTGGATATGGGCTCTTTTTGTGGGTCTTAAAGGAATATGGAATCTCTTCCCAAACCATACCTTATACTTTGGGTCCACTTCGCCTCTAGCTACATCTCAGACCATGGTTCTGGGCTCGAGGAATCTGCATTCGTTCCATGACTTGCGAATTCTATCTTCTGGAAATACAGCTCTGGGACCTAACTCGATGACTTGTTTGCTCAGATCTTCATCATTAGGGACGGTTTGGAACCTTCCCAACTGCCGCAATACCCATAGGGAGCATATGGCTGGATGCTCCGGATGCCCATTAAGAGAATGTAGCATTCTTCAGCCCACATGTATACCGCTTCACTGGCCGGAAGCCATCCAAATGCCCATTCAATTTTATCGGACATTAAGGATTTCAGTTGCTCAAACCAAACTTCAGTACCTTCTGGAAATTCAATACCTGTTACTCGTTTGCCAAACTTTTCAATGCATTTTAACCCGGTCAGACCAGCATTCATATATCCCGCCTGATGACAAAGGTGCTCTTGCATCCACAGTTGAAGTAGCAAATTGCAACCCTGAAAAAATCTTCCTCCTTCCTGACAGAAAGTCAAAGCTCGGTAGATTTCTGACAGAATCAAAGGAACTACAGTGTTGTTGGCCTTTTTGATCGCAACATCGATCATCCCCACGAGGCCCATTTCTATCTTAGTGTCTTTGCCCAAGAATGCTGTTATGAATGCCAAACCACGCCTCACCTCCCATTTGTCTTTATTTTCGGCGTGGGTTAGCCCAAGACTCGGCTCTTCGAAACCCCGAGGATTGCCATAACGTTGATACAAGAACATGATAGTACAACATCCTTGGGAAAAATCCTCGTTCTGAACATCACGACTAATATTTAGTAAATACAAAAATCGGTGTGGAGATACCGGTCTTGGTGACAAAGGATATCGACCTCTTAGGTTTCCGTTGAGGCCTGCATAAACTTCCATTTCCTCCAAGGTTGGCGTGAGCTCAAAATCTGGGAACCGGAACACATTGTGAGTGGGGTCCCAAAACGGTATCAATGCTTCAATAATATCCTGTCTTGGCTTGATGTTCAATAACCCAACGAGACTGCCCAGAACCTTTACCACCGTCTCTCTACTACCCTTGCCTAAGTCATACCACCACAGATGGAGCTTCAAAGGGATATCTTTAAGGACTATGAAGGGTTCAATTTCAACTGTGCTCATCCTGCTCATTTATTTAAGCTGATTTTAATGACTCAAAAGAAATGATCATTTTTCAAAAAGATTACTCTTTTAAGAAAACTCACATACTGGTTTTACAAATACGGCCTTTTAGCACTTCAAGTAGGAAGATTTTAAGGCTGTATCTGTTAACCGCAAGAAATGACTCAGGGTGGCTGTTCTTGCAAGAAATGGCCTTCTGGCGTCCTTTTGGGGACAATCGGCTTATTTCAGACAAGAATGGCATCACCTAACTTATTTATGACAACACTATTTTTTTTTGGGGCTATTTCTGCAAAAAGGGAAGTTGGACCCGATTGGGGTTGCCTACGTATCTCACATCCGGTGAGAATCAAACTAACGTAGTTCGGGTAAATAAACAGACTATTTTTCTGGAAACAAAAACATTATTTTTCTTTTTTCGTTGGCAAATAAACTATTTTTGAAAACAAGACTTTTTTTTTCTTTTTCAATGGCAAATAAAAAACTCTTTCTTTTTCTTTTTTTTTTTGTTTTTTTTCAATTTTCTCAAAAGTCCGGCAGAGTTTCGGCACTATTTGGACATTGGTATTTTTTTTAAAACAAGTGATTAACTCCTTTAACCCTCTACACTCCATTGGTATTTATTTGGACATTGGCACTATTTTTTTTAATTTATTCAGAGGCCAGTCAGCATGCAAGTTCGGAGCAAATAAATGCACAAGTAGCAAGTAATATGCATCAGAATGGTCTTTTTCATTTCAGGTACACCTGTCCTAGACAGACCCAACCCCTGTGTTGAGTCCCCTAAGTCAAATGCACATGATGCAAACAAACGTTCCTATTAGGGATCCGGCATGAGGCTTTGTTATTCTAGGCTTAAAACTTAGGTTTATTGTTCAAGACCTGGCTTACCCGAGCGGACAACTAGAGCCGAGGGGGGCAGCGTACCGGGGATACAGAAGCTCCGCCGGCTTAGCAACTTATCCGAACCTCATTCTAAATAGGAAAAGACTCTAAACAGAAGAGAAGTCACACGAAGTGCACCCTTCTCCATGATGTAGAAGACTCAGAGAGAGAGGAAGGATTCGTAACAATTTATATACACAATTCACCAAATATCAAAGCGGTAAAGCATTTAGCACTTTAGGCCCAAACATATAACAAAATCAGATAAAGCCAAATATAACAATTTAACTGAGCTCGAATTCTGAACCCTGAACCAAAGTTCTGGGTTCTTATCCCCAACAGAGTCGCTAGAGCTGTCACACCTCCTTTTTCCTACTACACCCCCTGAAGGGTATAATAGAGGGAGTTTTTCCAATTAAAGGACAATCGAAACGGGATTCATTTACTAATAGATTCAGAGTCGACACTTAGGAGATATATGGTGTCCCAAGTCACCGGTTTGAATCCCGAATCGAGGAAAAGGTTTGACTCTTGTTAACAGTCTGCGAACTAGAAATCCGAGTAAGGAATTTTGTTAACCCGGGAGAAGGTGTTAGGCATTCCCGGGTTCCGTGGTTCTAGCACGGTCGCTCAACTGTCATATTCGGCTTAATTATCTGATTTTAGATCATTTTTGAATCTATGTGCAAATTTTAGATTTCAACCGCTTTTATTCGATTTTTAAAGAATGTTGAACGTCGTTTAAAACATGTCTATGGATCGCGTCACATGAAATGCACCAGCAATCCGGAACATATTTTATTCAATATTTTGGGATTTGGATTTGGGTCACATGAAATGCACACCCGAGTTTAAGAAGGTAAAATTATTAAATAACGTGCCTAAAAGCAACTAACGCGTTATTAAGTTTGTGAGGGCCATGAAAATTAGCTAAATGGTACACCTCAAGTTCTAAATATTTTAAAGACATAATTAGAGAAGGCCACGCAATTTGTCAATTTTGTTCGGCGCGACGCACCTCAATAGGACGTCCTAAAGATGAACTACTATTAGCTATTAGGATTCGTCTCTATTCCGACAAACTTAACTTGTTAACATTATGAATTAACTAACATCACTGTATTCTAGGAAATTCGGGCCCTAAGCTCAAATCCAAACTCGAACAAGGACGATCTTTATCGCTGAAGAAACCCTTAGTTCGAGTCCACTACTTAACTTGAAAAGCCCAAAGTATACCATTTAATTATTAATAGAATAATTACTATTTCAGTCATGGGCCCTAAGAGAGCCTAGTCCACATGAAGTACACGTTTGAGCTAAAGGCTCCCAAAAACTGAAGACAGACATGTCTTAGCATGCCGAACCAGAATCGAGATTGGGCTTGATGCAGGCCCAAATCAAGCAAGGCCTTCCCAGGTCGTGAGAGGCGGAGATATGAGGATCGAAACTAGGCAATCAATGGAGGAAAGTTTTCAAATTAAAATGCATGAACAACTGAACTAAAGAATCTGCAGATTTCCAAACTCGAATTGAAACATCCATTCTAACATTTCAAACTTTTAAACCTAAATTAACATGTAAACATGAAGCAACCCCTGAAGATATGTGAAGGAAATCAGTATTACCATAAACTAAACTCTAGACTAGTTCCATGCCTAACAAAACAACGGACAACATGATTATTATAGCTTGATCAAACTACCAGATAACTACCAGGTTCACATATACTGATTAAATTATAGAACCTGGTAATTCCTTCAGGTAATATGAATTACAAGCTAAGCTACATCACTGGAATTACCAGAGACACAGTTCTTCAATGACCTTAAGTACTTCACCACTTGGGAAAATCAAGGAGGGAAAATAAACTACGAGCTAACATATGAATCCCTTCAAGTTCTAGTTACAAACTAGCTATATACTTAATTTAAACAAAGGGCTACAGTTAGTTACACAAGCAAGATCATACAACAAACTAAAAAAAAAAACTCATGCTTCAACATCTTCATATCAGTCCAATTTTTTCCAGTTTTTTCATTTCTCAACCAACATGGTTACAAGGAGTGTACCTGGAGATTAAAACAAGGTAGAGAAATGAGGAATCAACAGTGGGATCAGTAGTAGATTCAGTAGCAAGAATAGGAACCAGCAATGCAATCAGCCCAGATTCAATTTCAAACCAAAGAAATGAAGTGTAGTAGTCCAAACCAACCCAGATGAATCAAAAGAAGTTTCAGAAACTGAAAATGAGTCAGAATTACTGAAAAGTAATGAAACAGTAGCTTCTTCCTTTAAATCTCAACCTTAGCCTTATTTCAGTATTTCCAGCTTTTAAGTCTCTCTCAAATTATCCTTCCTACCCCAGGATATCTGAATACAATTTTAATGTCAGCGTGGTAAAATTGGTATCAACTATAAGAACATCAAAGAAGCACAGTTTTCGAAACCGATGAGATTTGCTCCCAGTGAGACGGATCCCAACTTGTGGTGTGAATACCACGCGACGATGGACATCGGACTACGGACTGCCGTCATCTCCGGGAAGAAATGGCAATGTTTGTTGAAGAATGATCATCTCAGAGAATTCTTGAGTGACCGGGCTAAGAACAATTAAGGTCGTAACCAGGACAATTGCGCTATACCAGGTGGCCGCTTAAAAGAATGACAAGTGAAACTGAGGGCAATTATCCCGTTTGGCCCCGTGGGGAGTGAGACTCATAAATAGGCAATAAATACATTCCATTCGGCGACATTAATAAAGAATATTCCATAACATTAATTACACTATCCGTTATAAGAAAATTTTCATTTATGCTCACTGTTACATCTTCATCAATGGACCTCATAATTCACATAATTGATATCGTTACATCGGCCGGGGTAGGGGTGGACATATATCGGGTAAAACCGATAACCTGAACCATTAATTATTTATTGGGTTATCGATATTTGATTATTGGGTTAACAATTCGGTAATAGGTTAAATTTTTTTATTGGGTTATCGGTTCGGGCTCCGTTTGGCAATTCTGTTATTGGGTAAAACCGATAACCCAATAAGGATGAACTAATATACTAGTTTACCCTTAAGTATATACATACTAGGGTTTCATAATTCATAGTTCACTCTTTGATTTCCCTATTCTTTCTCAGTTTCTTCGCCTCACGCCCTCACCAGTCAGCCCGTCAAGACCCAGGCCGGCGTCAGTCGCATTTCTCAGCTTCTTTCTTTCACTCTTCAGTCACATCTTCACTTCATTTCTCAGATCCATCAAATTCTTCGATCGTATCTTCACTTCACTCTTCAATCGCATTATAGTGTTGAACTATTAGTTGAAGTGTTGAACTCTGTTCTATTGCTGCAGATTTAGTTCTGTTCTATTGTTAGTAGAACTGTTACTTATATTTTTAGTAGAACTATTTGATGAAGTTGTTCAGACGTCAAAACAGTCGAAGGGTAGTGACTCAACTTCTCACTTTTCTTTTGACATTTACAAAAAATGCATCACAAACATGTGCATCGTGGCTGACACTTCTGTTTGTTATTCATTTAGATCCTTTGTATTTGTAGAAAGTGTTGAAGTGAAAATATGACTGATAGTCTATTTTTTCGTCACTGACTGATATTGAGATTTTTGTTTATATTTTTTGGGTTGAAGAATGAAAGATAGAAACTTTGGTTAGTGTTTATTTTATTGGATGTTGCAGTAAATTTAAATTCTAATGAAACAAAACAATTATGAAAAGAGTTTTTAGCAAAATAGTTCTTAAAATCTTATAAAACAATTTTAGCAAAATAGTTTTATACATTGCGAAACTGTTTTAGTTATTTTATCTTATCGGGTAAATCGATTACTGAATCGATAACGATCGATAACCGATTAATCTATAACCGATAACTAATATCTTATCGATTTAGATATCGGACTATGATATTTGTAAACCGATAATCGATAGACAAAACCACCAAGACAAAACCACTAATATTCATAACCGAATCGAACCGATCCATGCCCAAGGCGGGGTGGACGTTGCCTTGTGTGATTTTCAGAGACAGCTGATACCGGTTTGAAAAGCCATCGAGTGGGTCCCGGTAAAACTAAGAGTAGGATCCACAAACGCTTTGTCTGGATCCTCTCGTGGACTCTCCTGACTCTCTCTCTCTCTCTCCTATGAACCAGAAAGGAAATGTCAGGCAAGTTGCAAGTATGTATCTTAATTACAATTCAAAATCAGAGCAGAACCGTAAATCGCTTCGCTTTCTAAAAAAATAGTTGTTTCTTGCTGTTACAGAGTGTGGATTCTTCGTGAACATAGTTAATCGCACTTTGCTTAGTTTGCTTTCTTCACTCCCATGCTTCGCTTTCCTTTCAACTTAAGATCAGCATTCCACACGGATAATTAAGCGATTTCTGCTGAATTTGGTCAATTCCAGTCAAAGGAGGAGGAGGTTTGGTAAGCTGATAGCCATCTTAAATATCTCCAAATGCCAATTTTATTAATATTTCATCTAGTCGACCCCAATTTATTTTGAATTGAGGGTTACAATTTTCATTATGAGGAATTGCTTCATGTTTGATCAAGGTATTGCATTTTGTTGCGGCACTACCATTATGTAGAAATTTGCTGGTTGCTAAATTTTCATCTCTTCAATTTGACTTTTGTTGTTTTTTCTACAGCATTCAATGCCTTTGACCTCAAATTCATTTTTAACTTCCAGTTATTTTTCTCTATTTATTTCATGTGTTATAGGTTTCCTCTTTAACTACTTATCCACCTTTCTGGCTTTCTCATGAAAAGGATAAGTTAGACTTTATACTAGTGTATGTCCTAATTTTAAAAACTTTTGTGACAAAGCTTTATGCATCTTAAAGAATCTGGTTACTTTGTCGAATACATTTGTTTGCTAATCTGTCTTAAAAGGATTTTTTTTTTTGGTACCTGTAGTTATCTGACAGACTAGCATACTAATGTTTCCAGGGAATGGTATTTAGCTCTTCGTGGAGCTACTCGAGACAGTTCTCATCAAGAAACTTGTTGCCACTAGAATGATTCTGGAAGTCAATCTTCCGCATTGAGCAGGTTGATGCATTGGCTAAAGTTATGAATCACCGGCAAGACGAGTTTGTGAGGTCAGTTTTCTGAGAACCTGCGCAATCCCCTTTTTTCCTGTCAATCCACTAAATGCTTTTTCCAGGTTAAACCTTTTAGTAGTTTCTCTCTGATTGTAAATAACACAAATGAACAGATTTTAGAGATTTATAAGTGGAAAATAGACTAATTCCAGACCTGGAGGGAAACAATAACTATTTGAAATTGGATGAGAACAGAAAATTAAGAGGGAAGTCCTAGCACATTTATGTTTGGTTACTTAAATGGGTAACTTTGATATTTATGAAAAAGCTTAACGAAGTAAGCATGGACTATTCTCTTTTTTTCGTTTTGTATATGTATAGATGTTATATAACTGCACCAATTTGCTGACATGTATTTCTAATACTTAAATTGGTCGCCTTTATTGGAAACAGACCTGAATTAGGTAGGGGTAAGGTCTGCGTACAGACTATCCTCCCAAGACCCCACTTGTTAGGATAAAACTGGGTTTGTTGTTGTTGTTATAAATTGGTCGCCTTGCAGGTTTCAGGATTGGAAATCAGAGAGAAGCTCTGAGGGAAGTTTTCATGCTAAAGGTGGAGTCCACCGAAGTAACGTTGTAATAGCTTCCAATGAATTACATAATAGCTTGGAATCTGGTAAATGGAGGGCCAAAGGCATAATACAAGCTGTAAAATCTAGTTTAAGTGGTTTTGTGGAAGAAAGCTTGGGATCCAAAAAGAACATTCTTGATCCTCAAGGACCTTTTCTTCAAAAGTGGAACAAAATATTTGTATTATCCTGTGTAATTGCTATCTCCTTGGATCCTTTGTTCCTTTATATTCCAGTGATTGATAACGACAACAAATGCCTGGGGTTAAACGGAACATTGGAGGTGACAGCTAGTGTTTTGCGTTCTTTTACTGATATATTTTACTTTCTTCATATTGCCCTTCAATTTCGAACTGGTTTCATTGCTCCTTCGTCACGTGTATTTGGAAGAGGTGTTTTAATTGAAGATGCTTGGGAGATAGCAAAGAGATACTTATCCACTTACTTCTTGATCGACATTCTTGCAGTTCTACCACTACCACAGGTGCAAGTTACTTCCCTTCAAAACATTACTTTGGCTTTCTATTGAAGAGAGACTCATGGTTGGTACATTTTGTGAAAATATTATTCTGGTTCAAGCAGGCAATGTATCGTATCTCATGGAGATCATAGATTTACATGATGTGGAGCATTTTTGCACTCCATGTATCTTTAGATTTCCCTATTATATTGCACGTTTGCTTTTACCTACTTCCTATGTAAATAGAAATTTATGTTCAGTTGTTTACTCTTATCTTTTTATGTATTTTCAGGTTGTAATTTTAATTATAATTCCTAAGTTGCAGGGTTCAAGATCTTTGAATACCAAGAATTTGCTGAAGTCTCTTGTCTTTTTCCAATATATTCCAAGGGTCCTTCGAGTGTACTCTTATCTTTTTATGTATTTTCAGGTTGTAATTTTAATTATAATTCCTAAGTTGCGGGGTTCAAGATCTTTGAATACCAAGAATTTGCTGAAGTCTGTGGTCTTTTTCCAATATATTCCAAGGGTCCTTCGAGTGTATCCTTTATATAGGGAAGTCACAAGAACATCTGGCATACTCACTGAAACAGCATGGGCTGGAGCTGCTTTCAATCTCTTCCTTTATATGCTTGCCAGCCATGTAAGCTTGCAATAACCTTGAGTTACAATTCTGATGGATAATATACTATCTACTCTGTTGTTCAAATTTGTGTTACCCAAAGTTACCTATGGTTGATTCTATCTAAAAGGTGTCCTTTAAAATTTTGTTATTTTGACTAAATGGAACCTTAGAAATAAAAGTTGTGGATTTTCAGGCATCTTAGGTTTTCCTGGCATATAAACTTATGATATGCCAGCAGATATCAGTAGAATTATGAAATAGTTATATCATTCTCTATTATGTTTTTTTTTTATCGGTGACATCATTCTCTATTCTATACCATCTTGTACTCATTAGACTGAGAATTGAGTGGCTTTGTGCTCTTTAGGTACTTGGAGCCTTTTGGTATCTGTTTTCTATAGAACGCGAAACTACTTGCTGGAAACAAGCTTGTGGAAATTCTTCTCCCTGTCATCATGCCTCATTGTATTGTGATGATGATCATACAAAATTTAAAACATTGCTGAACAGTTCCTGCCCTATAGAGACACCAAATGCAACGCTATTTGATTTTGGGATATTCCTTGGCGCTCTCCAATCAGGTGTTGTGGGACCAATGGATTTTCCACAGAAGTTCTTTTATTGTTTCTGGTGGGGTTTACAAAATTTAAGGTACGCCTGAAATCTGTGCCTCTTTTATGCATATTAAAAAACAAGTTGGTTAGATCTTTATACCCAAGTGTTTTTCTGTTTAACCACATTTGCATGTACTGTGTAGTGATTACCAGAGGCGGATCTAGGATTTGGAGGTTCCGGGTGCCACACTAATTTTAATTTACACGTGTTGTATTTACATGGTCCAAATAGGATATTTATTGGGTCGGTTTGATCTATTTTTTATTTTGGGTCGGTTATTCGTCTTATCGGGTTTATATATGGACAAACCAATCAAACGAAAAAATAATTACATTGAAGTTGTTCTCCTAGAAAAAAAAATCAATTTTCTACTATCTATTGATACATGATAACAGTAGATACGAAGCGAAAATAGTGTGAAGTTGAAATCGAGTGTATAGACTTTTATGTATTTTGATAGCATAAGTTACGAAGAATTATTCTTGAAAAATGATTCTATAAGATGGGAAAGAGAAGTTTTTTGGAAGGAAGAAACTTTTATAACTTATCTATATTATATTATATTAAAAGCATGAACCCCTTAAGTTAAAAGTTGAATTACTAAAATGCCTTCTTATTTACCTAAATATTCTATTTCTAAAAATATTTAAGAATAATATATTAGCAATACCATTTAAATAGGAAAAAAACGTCTAAATGTTTGTCTGTTGTGAAGGTGTAGAAGTATATTCTTCATTGCCTATTCCTCTTCTAAAACTTATGTTCTTTAGAGAATAACTAGAAGTGTTGCATCCTTTCTTTTGTAAAAACCTAACTACCTCCTACTTAGGGTGCATTCAACCATTCGCACCTATTCAGATTGTTCCACTCCCAATTTGGAAAATCATATTATAAAAGCCACAAAACATATATCGTGAAGTGATATGTAAGTTTATGAGTTTCTTTTGTTCTAGATTATAAAACAAATGGAGTTTTTCTTTTGTCTCATATCAAATTTTATTAAAGAATAATATGCGAATTTCCCTTCTTATGCACAATCATTGTAGATTTTCTTGATTACATCTTCTCATGTTAATTATTTTAATTTTCCTAAAGGGATGTCTATTCTGCTGTTTTGCTTGTTATAACTTCATAAAGCATGAGGTTATACGTTAATGAAGTGAAGACTCGTGAAGTCGATACGAAAAGAGTGCACATACTTTAATTGGATCGTAGTTCCAGACTCATTTCTATCTTGTGCACATTAAGTCATCTTGAATTGTGGTTGTTCTACTCAATAAATTTAATTATTTATATTTGGACTTGTAGTAAGCGACACTGTTTTTTATTTTTTCCATCCTCCTAGTCGATTGTTAGAGTATTTAGCTTTCTTTTTCTCTTTGTTTGGGTTGCTTATTTTCAGTTAAAATTAAACATATATATATATATATATATATAAATATATAGTTGCTTTGTAACAGTTATATCCGATACAACTATTGGCTATTCTGTTGTTCTAATGAATCGATTTGATACAAAGCTATTTTTTCTAATTTTTATTGAAAATTTTTGTAACCTAAACAAACAACATGTAAGTTTTTAATTTGTTTTAATTATGTTTTGTTTCTTACCGTTTAAAAATTTAAACTATGCTTCTTAATTTCTTTAGTGTGATGATAATTTGATATATCAATGAGATCCGTCTATACTTTATAATTTGATCAATATTTGAATTTATTACTTTTATACGTCCAAAAGAAGCATTTTCTTTCTAGCAAAAAAGTTAATCATTTTAATATATATTTTATTTAAGTTTAGATATTATTGACTTAGATGAGTTATATATTTATATTTAAAGTGGAATATTTTTCACAAATCCGTCAAATATTTTTACACAATGTTAAAAGAATAAAAAGTTGCTTTTATCTCAATCTAAATGGGCTTAAATTGGTGGCACGATATAACATAATCCACTTTAAATTTCAACAGCTACTTGCAAGTATCTGATATGTCGAGTTAACAATGTATTAATTTTCTCAATTACTTATCTTATATAGAGAATCAAAATAATTAAACTAGGATTTCGAGATTAAAAGTGGCGATGAAAATGATTAAATAATGTTAAAATTTTCTAATCCAATTAACCTCGTTTTATTATGGATTGAACTTTAATAGGGGTTAATGATCTGATGGAGTAAGATGAAAAAAGCCGATAACATCTCAACTCTCAAGTTTACATTCCCCACATTTTCATATTGTATTTTTTAAAAAACTTTTTCATCTATTTTTTTTATCTTCTATCTTTCTTATTCAAGTTAAGATATAATGACTTAAATGGGTTATTTGGTAACTAAAATGAAATGTTCTTACAAAGCCAAGTCTTCAAATAATTTTAATATAAGATATTAAAGAATCATGATGTTACTTCTGTTTAATTTCAAACTTAATATGATGATCAGACAAAAATTTGAGAAATTTTATATTTGATATTCTTGAATATTATTGATATATTTCATACGGATATGGTCGAACAAAGGCAAATGGCACAAGGTACGTACCGCCATCTATCTAATACTTAATATCATTAATTTATTTATTCGTTACTTAAGTTTATTTATATATATATATATATATATATATATATATAATAAAAATCAAGAAAACTACTAACATGCAACACAAACATTAAATTCCACCAATGAGTTCTTTTTACAATGAGAATTAGGGTAAGATATTACAAGTAGTTTAAGCCATTAATATTTTTCTTACTTGAAATAATGCTTACTAATATAAATACATTTAACATGCTTGTGTATCACATGATTCTCAAGATTACGCGTTTGATGTCAAAGAAAAAACATACTTAAATATTTTAGACAAAAGTAATTAACCTGAAAAGACAGGCACACATAGTATTATAGCTGAAGAATATACAATAGATAAATCTGGTCACAAAGTATTGCTTTCGACATCAATTGGATATTTTTTTTACAATAGATATTTTCACTAATTTCGACATCAATTGGATATCTAATACTTAATATCACTAATTTGCACTTTATTCTTAGATGTATAATTATTTCCTCGATACTTTTTAGTAATATTGATGTTAATCTACAGAAGAATATACACGTGCAACGCACGTGCCGAGAAACTAGTAGAAGAAGAAACATAAAGTTACCAAGAATTAATAAAAGATAAAAGCAGAGAAGAATTAATTAAATGCAAATAGTCAATAGGTAGTAAAGAAACAACAACAACCCAGTATAATCTCACTTAGTGAGGTCTGGGGAGGGTAGTGTGTACGCAGACTTTACCCCTACCCTGGGGTAGAGAGGTTGTTTCCAAATAGAAACTCGGCATCTTTCCCTCCAAGAACTTCCCACCTTGCTCTTGGGGAGACTCGAACTCACAACCTCTTGGTTGGAAGTGGAGGTTGCTTACCATCAGAGCAACCCCTCTTGTCAATAGGTAGTAAAGAAAAAGGAAGAAAAAACAACATGGTCTCCAGTTTGTCCTAAATGCATGAAATGGAAAAAATATTAATGTGCTTAAGGCTAGGATCAAACTCCTGTCGCTTGGGAGACAAACCAGAACCTTTGCCAGCGGCACCCAACATTTTGCTGAGTTGGGTGCCACTTAATTCTATTTGGCAACTTTGTCTGTATGTATACATATATTTACAACATTTCGGCCGAGGTTTGCGGGTGCGTGCCACCCCTTCCTCCTTAATAGATACGTCCCTGGTGACTACTAACCATCTATTAAAAGTTCAAGCAGCAATAGAAAGAAACTTCTTTGTAGAATAGTGTATGCGTAGCTTGAGCATTTTGGACTTCGCGATGCTAGAGCACTCGGTTGGTTTTTATAATGTTGAATTTTGTGACCATCTCATCTAATAGCTCAAAGTGTTAGAGGGAGGATATTGTTAGTTACTCCTACTAATTTAGGTTTGCAATACGTCCCGTCACATATTGCCTAATTTTTTTTTTTTTTTTTTTGGGACTAAGCACATGAAACTATTTATGTTGATGGATGACGGTGAGACTTGAAACCAAGTTCGTTGATATTATGTTGAATTTGGTGACCACCTTGTCTAAAATTTTAAGCCTCGGAGAGAGGATACTTTATCTATTTATTTAGGTTTACAACAGATACCATTCAAGAAACTTCAGTCTGGTGATGGAAAATAACAAGGGTAAGAAGGAGGGGAATCATAGGTGAGGGACAGGGGGTTCTTTTTTGGGGTGAGGGGGGAGACACAGTGAGAGATGGATTTGGTAAACAAGGGATGGGGGGATGTTTCAACTTGTATGTCAATATCATCTAGGACATGCACAATGATGGTTTATAACTGTTTGTTTTGGTTTCATTTTTCGGTTCGGTTATTTTCGGTTTATAAGTAAATTGAAACAGAATAGAAATAACCTCGATTCATTTTGGTTTTCCTGTTTGAGTCTAATTTTCACACTTAGAAAATTGGTCTATTCTTTCTCTGAAAGTAATTGGAACAACAAAAAGGAGGTAGGCTAAATCAATAAATAATTGAATAGAAATATCTACAACGTTAAACAAATAAGAGCGCAATGGTTCAAATCTCAGCAGAGACAAAAACACTAAGTAAACAGCATTTTCATCTCTGCCTCTCTTTCGAAGATCGTTGTTGTTGTTTTCCAATGAAAAAGTTATCAATCAGATACTTATTTTAATGTTCTGTATCAGTCATTTACTGGCAGCTGGGTAGACATCAATATTAAAAGCAGACTAAACCTACCCTATCACAGCTGGGCAGTTCTTCAGTTAAACAGATTTTGTTTTCCAGAAAACGAAAAACCAAATCGAAAATTGAAATCTCTTTTAATGTTAAACTGAAGAATAACCCAAAAGATATTGAACTGGAAATATCATATTTTTTCTGTTCAGTCTGTTTCTTCGGGTTAAAACCAAATAATGCTCACACCTAGTAGTGTATCTCTAATCCAAATTTGGCTTTGGAAAAGAAACTAAGCAAAGGTTCTTCCATTGAGGTCGATAAGGTTAAAAGAATCTCCGAAAACTTGATACACTGCCAAAAGATTAATTTCTTTACTTTGACAGGTTGTATTATAGCTTCTCTCTTTTCAGCCTTGTTGACATATCCAGTAGGCATTTCTGATATGTTTAGCCCTTTTTAAAAAAATAAAATAAATGGTGATAATTTACTTTCCTGACTAGGATAGATGTGGAAGTCCTGTTAATAGAATTTTGAGTTGTGTCTTAAAAGGTTCATTTTCATTGAGTTTTCTGTCTGTGGTTATTCTAACCAAAACCTTGCTCCTTTATTTTGCAGTTCCCTTGGTCAAAACCTCCAAACAAGTACCTTCATCTGGGAAATTTGCTTTGCAGTTTTCATTTCCATTGCTGGCCTGGTGCTATTTGCCTTTCTCATTGGCAATATGCAGGTAGTTTTTGGTTCTTAGTTTTTCATCACTGTTCTGGAAGTTCTAAAGCCGGCATTTGACGGCACAATTCAAAATAATAGCTATCCAAGATTTTATCTCAAGAAATAAAACTTATATGGCAAAGTTCTTATTCTGGTGGCACCTCCTTTCTCTGTCATGTCACAACCTGTTTAAATTAGTGTAATTGAAAAAAGAAATTATCGTCGACTTACTGAGTGGGATGCTGGAAACAGCCTCTCTGCCCTCCGGGGTAGGGGTAAGGTCTGCGTACATATTACCCTCCCCAGACCCCACTTGTGGGATTATACTGGGTTGTTGTTGTTGTTGTTGTTGTTGTTGTTACTGAGTGGGATGGTAAGCAACCCCCACTTCCAACCAAGAGGTTGTGAGTTCGAGTCTCCCCAAGAGCAAGGTGGGAAGTTCTTGGAGGGAAGGATGCCGGGGGTCTATTTGGAAACCGCCTCTCTACCCCAGGGTAGGGGTAAGGTCTGCGTACACACTACCCTCCCCAGACCCCACTAAGTGGGATTATACTGGGTTGTTGGTGGTGGTGTTGTTGTTACTAAGGTTTTTGGTACGTCTTATGTGTATAAACAACGTCATGGACTGCGAGTTTGTCAACCTTATGGCAGGCCATGATGCCCCGTAGAAACGTCTGTTTGGAATAAACATGTGAATCAGTTGCATTATTAAATGATGGGTGCAGGGATTTAGGGCTTCTTGAAACAGTGCCATTTTACTCTCAGTCGTCAAACTTGAAAATTTTCATCCCAGGCTCTAATCATCTAAAATACTTGTATGTGATAGACATGTCTGCAATCCTCAACATTAAGATTAGAGGAGATGAGGGTGAAAAGACGAGATGCAGAACAGTGGATGTCACATCGGTTGCTCCCTGAGAACCTCAGAGAGCGGATTAGGCGCTATGAGCAATACAGGTGGCAGGAAACTAGGGGTGTTGATGAAGAGAATCTGATTCACAACCTTCCGAAAGATCTCAGAAGAGATATAAAGCGTCATCTTTGTTTAGCTTTGCTCATGAGAGTAAGTTTTATCACTCCTGCTCTTTGACTGTGGTTCACCCTTATTTTGCAAATACAGATGTGTTTTATTCCCCTCTAATGGTTGGCATCATATCTTAGATGAACTTTTTATATATAAAAAGTGAGATTTTCTAAGCATAGTATAGTCAAAAGATTGCTGTTCTTATGATCTGTTTATTAGGTCTTGATTTTGATTATGCATGGATATTTGAAGGTGCCAATGTTTGAAAAAATGGATGAACAACTCTTAGATGCATTATGCGACCATCTGAAGCCAGTGCTATTCACCAAGGACAGCTTCATTGTTCGTGAAGGCGATCCAGTTGATGTGATGCTGTTTGTAATGAGGGGCAAACTACTGTCTGTAACCACTAATGGAGGGAGGACAGGTTTTTTTAACTCTGAGCATCTAAAAGCTGGTGATTTTTGTGGAGAGGAGCTACTTACTTGGGCTCTTGACCCTAATTCGTCAACTAACCTACCAATCTCAACTAGAACTGCCCAAGCACTCTCAGAAGTTGAAGCATTTGCTTTAGTAGCTGATGATTTAAAGCTTGTAGCCTCTCAGTTCCGACGACTTCACAGTAAGCAGCTCCGCCACACTTTCAGGTTTTACTCAGGCCAATGGAGAACTTGGGCAGCTTGCTTCATACAAGCAGCATGGCGGAGTTATTGCAGGAAGAAGGTAGAAGAGTCTCTTCGTGATGAAGAAAACAGGTTGCAAGATGCATTGGCAAATGAAGGTGGCAGTTCACCAAGTTTGGGTGCTACCTTTTATGCATCAAGATTTGCTGCTAATGCACTCCGTGCTTTGCGGCGCAATACTGCAAAAAAAGCAAGGGTGCCAGACAGGATATCACCCATTCTGCTTCAGAAGCCAACAGAGCCAGATTTTACTGCTGAAGATAACTGCCATTAGTTAATTGTAGTACGTGGTCTTGTTGTAAATGATTGAGTGCATTTTTATCCGTGTTTTTTGTGTATAATATTTGGCAATTTCTTCAAGCCTCGAGGCTTGATGGAAAGAAAGCAATTGTATTTGTACAAAAGAAATGATGTCCACCATTTTACCAGATTATTATAGAATCCGCAACAATAAATACCTCAATTCCAAGCCAATTATGGTCAACTATACAAACCCCCACATTTTGCTCCATCTGGACCTATTTTATTCTCGGTGCATGTCTCTATGTATTCACTGCTGTCGGTTTGCCTTATAAATTAAATAATTTTATGTTGATCGTCAACTAACTAGAATCTCCTTTCTTTATCAGAACTTAGGATGCACAACAAATTCGCACATGCAAAGTTCCTTTTTCATATTCTTTTTAACTGTGGGTAAAGGTTGATGGCTATTGCTCTTTAGAGTATGACTAATTGGTTTTTAAGTACCATCTACCCCAGAAGTCTTTCACCAGATAGAAAGAATTAACAAGCAATATCATCTGTTTTGCTGCTGACTGCTGAGTTACACTTGATGCCTACCTAATGCTTTCCGTGTGACTTCAACTGGGTTACCAATGAAATGACTAGGAATACGCCATTTAACTTGAGCCCCATATCAGAACAAGTGCACAATATTTTTTAATCACTGTGATGTTACTTTTTTATTGGTAGTACCCATGGATTTTGTCCCTTCATAATGTGCAACAGGTTTTCTTTTTAATGTATCATTTGGTAGATCCAAGTCCATGACCCATTTTGGGTTCACTTGGAGCTTTGGCAACAACCATAGGAGGTGTGATGTCAACGTATTTATGGAAGTCGCAGGAACTTAACCATCAAGCTTGAAAAAAGCTGAAGAGGCTTTGCACTTGAAATATGACTAATGCAGATCCAAAAGAATGGTCTGGGCTTTCAAAGAGATGAAGATGCAAGGTGTAGATCCGAATCATCAAGGGCATCTCTACAAAACAAAAAATCACTCTTTACATGAATGCTACTTAGGGAGAAGAGTCTCTTGACTCGGGAGCCCCTGAATCTATTCTTTCTCCTATGTTTAAGCATCCGCTATTCCTCAGTTCCATGCAATGGCATTTCATCAACAGATACCACTTACTGTTCACACTGGCCATCTCAAGATTATATATAGTGTGCCGTTAGGGGGAACTCTTGATAACATTGGTGTTCGGCCAGCTTGCGCATACTTCAATTATTTCACCAGTTACTTTGCCACCTTCCACAAGTACAAGCACCAAGAATTACATTACCAGTACCTCCAAAGATTTGGGCAAACAAAGAGATCACCTCGTATTTTTGTCTCAGTTTAGATTTGAACCCTGATCTCACATGGTTCTTCAACTGTTAAGATAACAGGATTGTAAACTACTACTAATTGTTTGGTTTCGCTTAATATTGATGTATGTACATAGCAGAAGAAATGGTCATGGTGAAGTAGAGGATGATGGTGAAGTAGAGGATGTACACGAGTGGGGAGAATAAATCAGCAACTACTCGTACGGTCAACGCAACTAAGAGTCATGGCTGGATAAAGCAAGAGGTTTAAATTCCACATTTGGCTTCATGGAGTGATTGCTCAATATTCTGTGTAAGAAAGTAACAGCTTCCACAATGCATTTACCCTTGTTCAACATGATACAACTTGTCCTGCAATAAGAAAACAGATTAAACACGGGTCGTGCTGTCGAAAAACATTCACAGGAAAATGGAGTAAAGGTCGAGTTTCTACTACAGTTCTAATACGAGTTAACAACAACACCTATTTGAGATTATTTGGAGGATTTTAAATGGTTAGGTGGGCAAAAATGTTTGAGGATAAGTGGTTAGACAAGGGCATTTATTTCTTTATCAACACCATTGGTTAACTGATTTAAGGAAAGGTCTCTTTTTTGATTGTATATGAGCTAGTAAGGCCTACTCAACACCAGTCCAATATCTCAGTCCACAAACTAGATGGTGTGGTCCTTCCAAATACCAGTTCTAAGCAAAAGAAATCCAAGTTCAGCAGAAAGAAAAGTTACTCTCACAAAGTTAGACGTGCCAGCCCCATATATCTCCATGGTTATTTCCATCATCCAATTAATACTCATTCTCTGACTTTTAATTGACATATTATAGATGGTTCCTCAAATGAAGTAAGGGACCGCTTGTTACCCACCTCAAGGACCCCCCCCCCTCCCCCGTCCCAACCCACACAGAGATGCTTATTAACTAAGAATAAACGTGATCACAGTTGATTTTTAAAACATTCAGGACCTTTGCTGATTATTTGGCATCAATTGCTAAATAAATCTGTTTCAAAGATTAGTTATTAGCATAAAATTTTTTGGGCTATACATATGAGTTATTGGGATAACTATTCCTCTCTGTACTTGGTTCCTTTATAGCTTTTAATGTTGCATATAATCTAAGCCTCAAGTATATTTCCAGTAGAAGATGCGTTTTATCTTTCTCCATGTACACTCCACCTACTATTGACAAATATATCCGTGCATTCACAGGTTTCCACGCCTCAAAACTAGTTAAAACTTATGCATATGTGCTGAGCGAATTTCACTTCTTTGAGAAATAACTGATCATGAAAAGTGCATTCAAGTGTTTTGACTTGATAAGTTATGTCACATTTTAATGTTAGAAGTTCCAGCACATGTTAAACTCCATTTAAGTATATAGAAAAAATAAAGAAGCACCAGACTAACCTCCTCGACTCCCGACTCAACTCCTCAAAACCCAAAAAGGAAAGATGGGAATCAAAATGCACACACAGAGAGGCAAAGAGACTACTGACCTCATTCCGTCTGCCACATCAGTAAGCTCAGCTCTAGTGGGCACCCCATACTTGACGAGCGACTCCAGGACCTGTGTTGCCCAAATGACAGGAACATGAGCAGCTTTGCAGACGGAGATTATCTCCTCCTGTATATATGCCATGTTTTCCCATCCACACTCTACAGCAAGATCTCCTCTGGCAATCATGATGCCTAAAGGATTTGGCATTTTCATTGCCTCCAATAGTAGGAGCGGCAATCTCTCAAATCCTCCTTTTGTCTCAATCTTTAAAACAACCCCCAAGTCCCTTCTTTTCCGCTTCTCAAGTTCTTGGCGCAACAGTAGAATGTCACTGACATCTCGGACAAATGATACCCCCACCATGTCTGCATGGTCGGCCACAAAGTCAAGATCTATAAGGTCCTTTAAAGTGAGGCCTTCATACCGAATATTGCTCCGTGGAATATTTATGGACTTCTCTGACCCAAGTTTACTACCTGTAGGACTTGCATGGGTGATGGATACAACAATTTCGGAAGTGCTAGTTGCTTTAATAATACCCCATATCTTCCCATCATCAAAAGCAATTGGTTCCCCGGGCTTCACTGAATCAAAAACATATCCAGATGAGCAGGTTATCCTGTGAGCACCAGCGGAAGAATAATTCAACTTGTTTTCTTCATTTTGACTATCTCGTGATATAGACAGCAAGTCACCAACCCTTAATCTGATAAATTGCTTGAGAGGAGGAATGTTTACTACATGTCCAACAGAAAATTTCTTTCTCTTGTCCTTGATAAACAATTTTGCACCTGACTTGACATAAGCACTCTTGCTGCATTCAGCCATAAATCCAATGCCGGAGAAAACAGGATACTTGCTTAAGATCTTCAGTGTCCTTCGTTTTCCACGAGCATCAGATAATGTCACAACATCATTCGGCTCCAGCTTACTAAGAAGTTCTTCACCGTCCACATGTAGAACAGCATCAGGGGATACATGGGCAGGTGGAGAACCAGCTCCTGGGCTTGAGAGCCAAACTAGGGCAGGACATATCACTTGACCATAAGCATTCTTCTTGGGAGATATTTTCAACACACATGGACCGAGCTGCAGCGTTCCAGTTCGAAGCTTGGGCCCAGCTAAGTCCATGAGAATTCGACAAGGCTTTTCAAGGATTTGAGAGCTTCTTTTCACACTTCTGATGATCTCACTCCAAATTTCAGCGCTTCCATGGGCACAGTTGATACGAACAATTGTAGTTCCAGCATTTAGAAGATCTTTCACTAGTGTTTCACTTTCTATAGCTTCTTGGCCCACTGTTACCATGATATGAGTTTTTCTCTTCTCTGGCAATCTGCCCAATAACAGGTCTCCAGTATGGGATGCCCTCCTCCTTAGTGTACTAATAGAAAATTCCCCGTTGATTTGTTTGTCCAGACTTTTGGTTGAAGAGATTCCTTCACTATATGAGACAGTACGACTTGAAGAATCATATTTCAAGGATTCTAACAGTCGGATGCCTGCAGAAAGACTTGCAAGAACATGTTGATTTATTGTGTCTAAATTCAGGAGACCAATGGAAGAAAGTTCTTCTTTAAGCTGCTCTACGTCAAGGCTTTTCAATGCCAAATAATGAATTAGGTTTGTCGCACTGACCAAGTAATTTCTGTCATTCATGGAATCTCAAGTTAGTTGCAGGAATATATGATCAGGCAGGGAAAATCGCAGTAGAGTTGCTGGTGGAAAAGCTGATAAAGAGCAGGTATTCAGTGTAAACACTCTCAATCACTTTTATGCGTAATGATTCAAGTTTATTTTAAAACACTCAAGATACAGTAAATGAAAATACTTAAGTAAACCAAAAAACTTCATCAATAAAAAGGAAGAACACATTGATTATGTGTCTGTATTCTACTGGCTAAATCCTCCATGCTAGCTATGTTCTCATCACATATCAATAGCCTTCCATTAGATCTTTCAACCACGCGCCTCCTACACGTTTTAATTTATGTTGTTATTTCACAGAAATGACAACTTTATCTGCTGGTATTTGTCCTTTGGGAATCTGAGAGAGGACAAAAATGAGGTTAAACAGGCCATTATTATCTCACAATAGAAATGGACGCTCTTCCTACACGTTTCAATTTATGTTGTTATTTTACAAAAAATGATAACTTTATCTGCTGGTATTTCTCCATTGGGAGTCTGAGAGAGTACAAAAATGAGGGTAAACAGGCCTTTATTATCTCACAATAGAAATGGACATACTTCTTATCACCTTCACTGAAACGGAAAATATTTATAAAAAAAGTTTAAAGAGAACATACTTGTGGGACATTTTAAGTTTGGAGGCGTTCCATTGTTCCATTGCCAGTACATGCAAATGAACAGCAATCAGCTTAGCAAGTAAGCCATCTTCCTTACCATTGATCTCATTACTTTTAGGAGTACCCTCACATGGCAACAAGGAAAAAGTTGTTTCCATCTCTGGCGCACAAGAATTTCCATCTCGTTTCCGATCAATGGCAACTGGATAATCAATACAGTAATCTGAACCTTCTTTTTCAGCATCGTCCTTTCCATTTGGAATAGCAAAGACAATGTTCTTTCTGGTAACACTTCCATTATTACTGGCTACAAATTGGAAAATATGTTCCCTAGCGCCAGGAATTTTGAAAAAAGGTTGTGGAATTGAGTACTTCTTAGACAGGTTGGAAGATCTAACAAACAAAAAAGAAGCAACTTGAAAGCCCTGCAGAAAGGAGAAGAAAAGAACGTTTACCCGCTAAGCAATGTTACAAAAGAGCGAAGCTAGAATAGAACAATGAAAAATTAGGGACCGTGGAGAACATAGCCTAACAGATACCAAAGGAGAGTGATAAACTTTAACTAGCAGTAGTTAGCACAAGGTACACAAAATCCAACACAAGTTCATTTCTGACAATTGAACTAAACATTGCCGCAAGAGGATTACTTACATTAGCAGTTTGATTGGTGAACATGGAAACAGAAGCTACACCACCCAACATCTAGAGACAGACACGGATAAAGTCCACAGGCAGAAGGCAAATGAGAATCTGCAGAGTACAAGGAGAGCACTTTAGACTTGAGAGCTCGCAGGTACATTTAACAACTAAATGTGAGAATGCATTACATTTTTCTTTTCTTATAGAGGAACCAGAAAATAACACAATAACTAAAGCCTTAAAGCTCCACTTGAGTGCAAATGAATTGAAGCCCATCTATTTACACACACAAATTATATTTAGCCTGTTCAAGTAAACACGAATAGCATCTCTCCACGTCAACAGCTACTCATTTTTGCTACCATTTTCTATTTTGGTTTTTAGATGTCATTTTGAAAACTTCCACTGTTAGTCGATCAGCTATTAGAGATGCATTATAAATCTTTTTTACAATTAAAATCATACATTTAGTCACTGGAGTTGTAATGTTATAATTTCCTATCTTTCCAAGAGCTTGAAATTAGTTATTCCAAATAGGCTCTAAGAAATCAAATGAAGGATAGCATCTAAAAGTACAAACTTGAAATCTGCTTGATTTGATAATAAAGTCTTGATACTTTACACATAAAATGTTAAAACCAAAAAAAAAAAAAAGGAAGTAGAAAGAAGAATTACTTTTCCCTAATTTCCTTTAGTTTCAATAGCAAGATAGTATAATCTTGAGTCAATATACCCACCCCACAACCCCAAAACTTTAGATGAAGACACATAACCACCCTAGTAATTTTGCAAAATCACCATTGTTTCAATGATATTAAAGGAAAACTTTGGTCTCCTATGGCACGTTTAGTTTAGCTAAAACAACCACAGGCAAGCATAGAAAAAAAAGATTAACACATGCCAAGAAGAAGAAAAAAAAACTTTCTGGTGATTCAAAATGAAATCTCGTAAAAGAAATTTACAGAGGAAAGGCAAAAGGGGTCCATAAAAATATTAAAGATTTTGCAGAAAGGTGAAGAGAAATTACCAGGGAAGGGCTCGGGAAGTGAGGAGATAAAAAGCTATTGAAGAAATGTGAGGAGAGAAAAGTTAAAAGAAAGGTGATTGGGGAGTGTGGAGGGCGCGTGCCAGATTCAGTGTAGGCAGATCAAAGATTCTTCGGCCCCATTTACATCTATTACTCCAACAGCTATACTATACGGCATCAACATGTGCCACAAATTCTTTTTTACTTTTCCTACTTGATATGCTTCATGTAACATAAATAGGGCCATCAGTTTTGACAATTAAAGAGGCTGTTTAGAATAATACATAATTTCCTTCTATACTATTTTGCGGGGTCTATAATTATTCAAAGTGGTATAAGTAGAACGCCACCAATTTCCAAAGAATTAGTGTAACACACGTGACAATCATGTTTTGCCACGTTTTTTAGTTAAATAATGCTTTTATTTTCAGTTTTATTCATTAGTTCTTTCACTTTACCTTTTTTCGTTCTCCTTTTATTTTCTACTAGTAATCCTACCCGCGCGATGTGCGATCAGTATTAAAAAATATTAATTAAATTAAATTATGATCGAGCTTGTTTGATCCTATTAGATTGTATTACTTTAATAAAATTCAATTGTCATCTTACTTGTCAATTCGATATACCCAATAATGAAATCTCTATTAAATCAATGGTACTTATATAGTTAGTGATAAATTTTTTGTTCTATATATATTTTTATTATATTAATCAATATTTAATATTCACTTTTTTATTTTAAATTTTATTTTTTATTAATAATATTATCTAAATTTTAATGAACAAAATATCTGTTAAACTAACGGAACTTATACAGGGAGTGCATTGAATAAATTTTTTGTTATGTAATTTTTTTTTATTATATCATCTAATATTTAATATTATTATATTTTTAATAGAAATATTTATTAGCATATTACTTTATTTAATATTTTTCTTGAAAGTTTTTTAATTTCTTTATTTTCGTTTTTTTAAAATAGTTTTTAAAATTCCAATTTGAAACTACTCCCAAGTTTGATTTGGTAATTCATTATTTTTAAATTTTATTTTTTTATTTTAAAATTATTTTAAAACTCCAACTTGAAACTACTTCCCGATTTGAATGGGTAGTTCTTCTTTTTTTCTTTTTTTTTATAGCTATTTTTTTGCCTTTTATTTTAAAATAATTTAAAAACTCCAACTTGAAACTACTCCCACCTAATTTGAATGGGTATATAATTTTTTATGTATTTATTTTTTATTTTTTATATTTAATTATAAGATATCTATATTTATATATATATATAT
>MU761922.1:226-24124 GCA_026770625.1 Nicotiana glauca | reverse complement strand
GGCGATTTTCCAAACGATTCTTCTTCTTCAAAACGATTGGTAAGTGATTTCTAACTTGTTTTCTTTACCCCTTATTATCTTTAAACGTAATTTCAACTTCAAAACAAAGATTTTAATGGGGTAATTTGGGAACTTAGGGCAGGGCCTAGGGTTTCTAAAATTGGGGGTTTTGGACCTCAATTTGGGGTCCGATTCCAAAATAAATTATATAGTTGAGTTCCTGGGGGAATGGGTAACCGGGTTTTGGTTCGAACCTCGAGTTTTGACCATGTGGGCCCGGGGGCGTTTTGGGAATTTTTGAGTAAAACTTTGGAAAATTCATTTTTTGCATTCAAGTTGATTCAATTAGCATTTGCTAATACATTCAAGTAATTTTTTACTAGATTCGTGCGGTTTCGTGGTGGATTCGAAGGGTAAAGCTATACTAGAGGCTTGAGTGGATTTTTGGAGCATTCGAGGTAAGTGTTTGTTCTAACTTTGGCTTGAGGGATTAGGATTAGGGTGTTATTTGCTACTTGCTAAATGTGGAGTACGGTGTATAGGCATGGTGATGGTTATCTATGCACCGGAGTCTAGCATGACCGTGAGTCTTATATGTGTTGGATTCGGATTTAATGGTACATTTTTCTTGCTTGGGTTGATAAGCATAATATATTGTGATTGGTTTGGGTTTTAGAGCATTGGCTCGGAATAGACATTGTTACCTGAAAAATAGATGATTAAAAGTGGAACGTGTAGTGATTAGTCCCTTGCCGGGATGTAAGTATTTATTGTACTCTCCCTTGCCTGGATGATTGAATTGTAATTGTATTCCTTACCGGGATTTTCTTATGATTGTTGTTACTCCACTTGCACTTGAGTTGCAGTCGTTGTTTGGGTGAGTTCTTGGTATCAATGGTTGAGGATCGGGTTGCACGCCGCAACGGCATTGATTGTTGAGGATCGGGTTGCACACCGCAATAATATTGATGAATATTGAGGATCGGGTTGCACGCCGCAACGATATTGATTGTTGAGGATCGGGTTGCACGCCGCAACAGTGATATATGTTGAGGATCAGGTTGCGCGCCGCAACGGAGCATGAACTGAGTTTATTGCTTTCGTGTGTAGAAGCTTCCTATGTTTTCCTTATCAGTTCTTATTTGTTCAGCTTCATTTCCTTACCGTTGATTTCTATATTTAAACTGTAGTACCCCACAACATGCTTCTCCCCTCCCGTTTAAATGTTAAAATTAGTGTATTTCCTGTTATTGCACATGTATCTGTACAGGTTATTTGTGGTAGGTCCTGTCTAGCCTCGTCACTACCTCGCCGGGGTTAAGTCAGGCACTTACCAGCATATGGGGTCGGTTGTGCTGATGGTACACTCTGTGTATTTCTTTCGCACAGATCAAGACGCAGCTTTCGGACCTCAGCAGTACTAGATCGGGAGCAGACCTTCAGTCCAGGGACTCTTGAGGTAGCCTTGCTGACGTCCGCACGCCCGGAGTCTCTTCCACCTTTATTCAGTTTGTTAATTCTTGTATTGAAACAGATTGTTATGATTTTTCTTTCAGACGGTTGTATTTAGTGAATCTTAGAAGTTCGTGAGCTAGTGACACCAGGTTCTAGGTAGAGATATGTTTCAAACTTTCGCATTTTTTGTTTTATTTTTATTAAGTTTAAGTCTTCCGCACTTGTTTAATTGATTTTGTTTACTTATATTGTTGGGATTATCGGAGAATATTTAAAGTTTGGCTGGCCTAGCTCCGTTAATAGGCGCCATTACGACTCCCAATGGTGGGAAATCCGGGTCGTGACAGGCTCAAATCTTGCGCGTTTCTCCCCCAATTTCTCCCGAATCATTCCTACACATAAAAACACATCAAATTAACATAAATCAACACATTTAACATCCCAGACTCAAGAAACAAAAGTAAAATATGAGGCGATATACATAGAAATATATATACTTTAAGCTAAATATCAAACTTCTTATTATGTTAATATATTTTGCCTAGTTTAATCTCTATTTGTTAAACTATGTGCTTGTTGTAGTTAATTGACATGATCTTCAATTAACTGTACCTATTTAGTGTGCATAACTCGGGAGAGATTGCATATTTAGGTTAATTGTTGAACAACACCACTCCCAAAGTATATGAGGGATCAATAACGGAGGGTTTAAAGGCAGGATTAGGGATAACGAAGCCTTGGTGCAATCTAAAGTGAGCTGTAATAAACAAATCCAGCTAGCGTATCTCGGGAGAGTGCGTCTAGTAAATTACCGTGATTACTCGGGAGAGATTTACGATAATAAGAATGCTCATGATTGATAGAGATGATTAGGCAATTATATGTGAAAAATAACCGGAAGAGATTCCATCAATAAGGGAAATCATAACCTTAGAATCTTCTCTTAATTATTTACAACATAATCATAGTTAGTTTTCAATTGCTTATTTACATTCATTCTTAGTTAGTAGAAACATCCTCAATTGTTATTCAGAAAGTTTGGGAAGTTGATTCCGTAGAATTTAGTAAGTCTAACGAGAGTAATTAATAGGTTAGTTCCTTGTGGGTTCGACTCTGGGCTAAATACTTAGATTATATTTGCAACGTCCGCGTGTCCTTTTTTTAAGGCATAGTTGGGCGTGATCAATAACAAAGCATGTGAAGCCATATGGAAAAATCATTGGTAGGGAACGCTTTGGTATGTGTGTTATCGTGCCGCTCGCCTAAGATTCAAACTTGTTCCCCAATTTCTTCCACCTCCCGATGGGCTTCCCCATTTCTTGTCGTGTCCGACATTGTTTCCAGCCAAGGTAAGGTGGCTCTAATATCAAATTGGTATGTGCTAAATCAATTGAGCACAATACTATAGCCCTAAGAACTAAAATGAGAAGGATAGTTCCTGAATGATGATACAACTATGGAAAATATAGTATAAGATTTGAAGAGAGAAGAGTTTATTACCAATCAAAAAGTATATTCCCCTTTACAATTGATTCCTCTTTTAATCTTCCATTAATCCTCACACACTAATTAGTCCATTAATCCTCACACACTAACCGACTAACAACTTCTCTAATGAATCCTAATAGTATAACTAACTTTACTATGTAATGACTGAACTGTCCTTACTATCCCTATACAATTGACTATTGTATCCCCATATCATATTGGTACATAACAAGATCACTCAAAAGTCCTTGTCCACAAGGACAAAATTAGAAAACTGCTATTTAAAAGAAAGATCATCTAACCAAGTGCTATCCTCATTGGGACAATTAAACCACTTGACTAACAACTGAGTAATCTGCATGTTGTATTTCATGATCTTCCCGGTCTCCAAAATCTCCTTTGGTTCCGAGATAACATGTCCATGAGAAGACAAAGCAACTACAAGTCTGACACTTCTGGAGCATCACCAATGTGTTTCTTGAGTTGAGAAACATGAAATGTAAGTGAATTTTGGCAGAGGTAGGTAGCTGCAATTGATAAGCAATAGAACCAACTCTCTTGAGACATGGAATGGGCCAAAGTACTTGGGGTTGAGCTTGTAGTAGGAATTGCCGAGTCCATTAGTCAAATGGTCACTCAACTATCTCAAATTATCTCCTAAAGTCACTTTATTTTCATTTATAACAACAAAGTCATTGGACTATGCCTATTGCACTAGAAGGTCACTCAACTAGATTTTTCAAATTTTGGATTGTCAAATACCTATTTTACCCTCTAATTATAAACATTTATCTTCTTTTTATTTTTTAAAAACTTTTTAATATTATAATTTTTTCTTTTTAATTTATATTATGGACTTACCTATAGAATAAATAAATATTATTTATACATTAAAACATAAAAAGTATTTAAGCATCTATAGTGCTGGACAAACAAAATAATGAGCATAGTAAAAAAAATTAATTAGAAAAATATATTTGTAATAATAATTTTAGTATTAATAACAAAAATTTAAAAATTTATTACATAATTCAGAATTAAAGAAAATAAAGGTTGTAAAATATATATATTCCATGCACGTATAATAATCATTTAAAAGTTAAAAAAAAATATATATTTATAATTTAGAGAGTAAAATAGGTATTGGAAATTCAAAATTTGTAAAATCTAGTTGAGTCACCTTCTGAGTGCAATAGGCATACTTCAGTGACTTTATTGTTACAAACGAAAGAAAAGTGACGTTAAAAGATAATTTGAGATAGTTGAGTGACCATTTGAGTAATTGACTCATGAATGGTCCTTCAGTGACATTTAAAAGTACAAGGGGAGGGGGGTGAATTATAACCTTTTTAAATTTCTAGTCGACTACTCCTCAGACCTAATCGACTAATACGGAGACAGTCTACACAATATTGTTAGTACTTCGATTAATCAAATAATAATATCAACAAACAATAATTGCTTATAATAAAATATGAAAGCAGTAAGGTAAATGACACCAGAAATTTTATACTAGTTCGGAACCAATGCGGTATCCTACTCCATGCAAGGAGGTTATCTCGTTAGCTCTTTGTAATATGAGTTGAGTATAGCTTGTGTGATTTTCAACATTCACCACCAACATTTACAAGGTTGGTTTTTACTCGCTCACCAATAACGAACAAGGGCTGATTTTAACACCCTCACTAACAACGCGAAAAGTTGGATTTTACTCGCTCGTCAACAATGACTTTTTGGTTTTCACTCGCTCACCAAAGAAATAAATAATGACACAACCTCTAAGGACACACTGTCTCCCCGATATTTTTTTGTCTCTCTTCACTTTTTTGTGTACACAGTAAATTTACTAAAAGTAAATTATAATATTTATTAAGAGTAGAATAAAGAACTTATAGTTTAATAGACAGTTGTATAAAAGGCTGCGTACGTTCTTCTATCTTAACGCTGCTATTTATATCATTTCTTGTGGTTAGACTTTTGCATAACCGAAGAGATTTTCGAAGATTGTTGCTCAATCTTCCTTGTAACCGCTGCTTCATTTATGCCTTCTTTGAATTTGGAAGAATCTTTGAATTCTTCCATGATTGATCATTCCATATTTGAAGTCTTCAAATATTTTCCTTCTAGGGTGTGTTTGGTATGAAGGAAAATATTTTTTGAAAAATATTTTTTAATTTTTTTATATTTGATTGGCTTAAATGTTTCGGAAAACATTTTTCTTATCAATTTATTTTCCTCTAATTGGAGGAAAATATTTTCCTTATTAAAAGAAGGGAAAATATTTTCCAAAGCTCCTTCTCAACCTTTCTCACGCTCACCAACCCACCCCACCTCACCCCCTCTTCAAAAAAAAAGTTTTTTTTTTTTAAATTTCAGCTTTTCCGTTACCATCCACCCTACTACCCCTCCACCTCCCCTCCCCCATCGCAAAAAAAAAGTTTTTTTACTTTAATTTTTTGTTGCAATTTTAAATTTCAACCTCTTTAATTTGCTTTAGTTGAGGACAATTCTTTAAAAAGTGAGGTGCGCCATGCCAAATACAATCTCAAAACCCGTGGCCCTCACTTAATTAATTTTAAACCTTAGAATTCAAGGTGCGCCATTTAGCGAATTTTCATGGCCCTCGCAAAGTTAATAACGCGTAGTTGTTTTAGGCACGCATTTTAATAATCTACTTTCCTAAACTCAGGCGCACATTGATGTGAGCCAAATCCAAATCTCAACGAAGTCAGAATGTGTCAAAAACCATGGGTGCATTTATGTGACACAGTTCGAGACGCGTTTTCACGACGTTGCAATTCTCTTTAAAAATAATAATAAAAGTGGTTTAAAGTTAAAAAGCACATGAGTTAAAACATGCATTAAAATCAGATTTTTAGACAATTATAATAATTTAAGCGACCGTGCTAGAACTACGGGATCCGGGGGTGCCTAACACCTTCCTTCGGGTCAACAGAATTCCTTATTCAGAATTTCTTATTCGCAGACTCCAATTGGGAAGTCGAACATTTTCCTCGATTTGAGATTTAAGTTAAACCGGTGACTTGGGACACCAAAAGCCAATCCTATTCCAAGTGGCGACTCTAAAAATAAATAAATAATTCCATTTCGAATAATATTACTTTAAATGGAAAAACCCCCTTATACATTTATTCTTCGGGGTAGGTGTGTAAAAAGGAGGTGTGACAGTTGTAATTCAAGAAGTTCTTGAAGCTCATAGTGGTTTGTGCGTTTTGGCATCCGATTCGTGGTTCTAGAGGTTATTTTGGTGTTCTGATCGCACGAGTGAGTTCATGTTATGTTTTTCGACTTGCGTGGATATTTGGCATGGAGCCCGGGGGCTCGGATGAGTTTCGTACGCATTTCGGAGTGTTGGAAGAAGGTTCAGTTGTGCTGGTGTCTCTGTTCTCGAATTTGCAAAGATAACATCGTAAATGTGATGGCCACATTTGCGAGATCATTCTCAGATTTGCGACGCCGGGCTGGGTCAGGGAATTTTGCAATTGCGAACAACTTTATCACATTTGCAATGCAACTGTCGCTTTTGCGAACATCTCATAGCTCGTATTTACGAGTCTTGTGTCGCATTTGCGACCTGATCAGAGCTGGCCAGCCTCCGCATTTGTGATACTTATGTCGCATTTGTGAGAATAGCATTTGCGATCCTGATGTCGTAAATGCGACATCTGAGGCTGGTATTAAGACTCTCATTTCGGGACTTAGCTTCATTTTATCATATTTTGAACCCTAGGTCCGAGAGTAGGCGATTGTGAGAGAAAAGTTTCATGCCAAATCAATGGGTAAGTGTCTCAAATTAATTTCCAACTATATTTTGTGATTATATCTTATATTTAACATAAAATTCATGAGAATCTAAAGAAAAATTTGGGAAAAATGTGTAAAACCATTAAAAATATAAAATGACGATTTGAAAGGCGAAATGGTATTGGAACTTGATAATTTTGGTATTGTTGAACTCGTATCAGAATGAGTGTTCGAGTTTAGTAAATTTTGTCGAGTTCCGAGGTGAGGGCCCAAGGAGTTGACTTTTGTTGATTTTTTACAAATTGTTTAAGAATCATAGCTTTGTCAATTAAAATTATTTTATCTTGCATTGTTTGATGTATTTAAGTCGTCTTTGGCTAGATTGGGCCAAACGATTGGTAAAGAAAAAGCTAAATCGAGTATTGAGTTGGCCGAATTGAGGTAAATATGTTGTCTAATCTTGTGTGGGGGAAACCACCCCTTTGGAATTGAGTCAATTGTGCTATATTGATATGTGAAAGTCGTGTACGCGAGGTGACGAGTGGGTACACAGTTTATATGTGGTGTTGACCGGTTAGATTGTCTAGTCTTTTTTCGTGTCTTTGATCAAATTGTCATAATATGTGGTATCTTTTTGTTAGGCTACACTTACATGCTCTATATGATGTTGTTAGCACTTATTTACCTCTTGCTCGTTGTTTGGCCTTATTTGCTTTAATTGAAGTTATTGCCTTCCTTGTTATTTGTTCACTTCTTAATTGTGAGTTCTTCCATGACTCTGCGTATATATGCTACATGTCCAAATTGTTGTAATGGCCTGCGTAGTTACCACGTGCCTTACATGTCTTGTTATTTTGTAAAGGTTGTTGTATTCCTTTGATTTTTACGTGGTTCTCTTTTTGTCGTGTACTCATACTCTTAGTTGAAGAAATTCTTGTAATTGTTATTGTTGTTTTAAATTATTGTACGGGGGATCGGGTTGCACATCGCAACAGGTGAAATAAGGGAAGTGGTGGAATAAGCGAGGATATTTATATTATGATATTATTATTATACGGTGGGATCGGGTTGCTCGCCACAGCAGGTGAAATAAGGGTGAATTATTATGTGGAAATAAGGGTGAATGTTGAGATTATATGGTGGGATTGGGTTGCGCCTCGCAACATGTATATTTATTGTTATGATATTGATGTTTATTATACGGCGGGATCGGGTTGCACGCTGCAACATGTGAAATAAGGGTGGATTGATATGGTGAAATAAGGGTGAATTATGATATTGATATTATATGGTGGGATCGGGTTGCACATCGTAACATATTTGGGTATTCTGTATTCCCAGTTTTATTGTATTGGCTTCAGTTCCTTCGTACGAAATTCTGAGAATTTGTATATTTTTTATTTTCACTGTCTTTCGAGGATGTAGTCATTATCATTGATATTATTTCATTGCCGTCATTTCCTGAGATCTTGTTCCTAGTACTGTTATACCTGTAAATTAATTTTCAAGGTGAATTTACTACGTTGAGTCATTACCTCTCGCACTTCTGAGTTGTTAGTAATATAGTGATTTAAAATGAAGGAGTTAATATCATGCTATCTGGTATGACTTTTAAATTAGAACTCACCGTATATATTTCAGTATTACTAATTTTAATAATTATTATGTTTTATTTCAATTGGTTTCTCAACTAAATCTTATTAACCTGTCTAAGGCCGTATTTTACTTAAAAAGGAATTTCTATAAAGTTTTAATTTAATGAATCCTATATTAAAGGCAATAGCTCATACGATGTTGTATTTTTATTTAAAATGTTATTTTCTTCACTCAAATGATTTCTAAAAATAACTTCATCTTTTCTCGATGATTTCCTATTTCGTCTATAAACTGTAAATTTAATATATATAAATGAAATTTCTTGAACATCTTAATTAGCATTTGTCACAGATATTATATACTGAATAGCACGTGGATTTTGTTGTGCAAAATGAGATGGAAATATATGGGCGCTAGGTGCCATGTGTGTTAAAGATTTGGAAGTTGTGATTATGATATGAGGCTACGAGGATTGGGATGGTTGGAATTTTTGTATTACAAATGATATTATTGGTTGAGTTAACATCGCTTTCCTTACTTGAGCACATTTTTCCTTGTCGGTATCTCAAGTGTGTTGGTGTGTAATTACTTTGTTATTTTTCGTTACCATCCGTGTTCTTCCCTTATCATCTTTACTATTTGCAGTTTGATTTCTCTCCGCTATTGGCATTGCTTTGTTATCTTTATCTTGTTAGTTTTGTGTCATATCTTGTTTAGTTTATTAGACTAGTAGGTGTCATGACTATTTCTCGTTACTCTACCGAGGTTAGTCTTGACACTTACTGGGCACCGCTGTGGTGTGCTCATTCTACACTTCTGTATATTTTTTTTTTACAGATCTAGGTATTCGATCATTAATGGCCATGTGAATCGTTGTTGTGGAGACTCAACGTAAACTTGTTGTTGCGTTCGCAGGCCTCGGAGTCACGTTCTATCGTATTTATTTCTACTGTTTCCCTTTTTTCTGAAACAATGATGAATTCAATATGTTATAACTACTCCTAAAAGGGCTTATGACTTGTACTACCGGTTTTGGGATTGTAAATTGTTTAGAAATATCTATTTCAAAATTAGTAAATATTATCGTGTTTTCTGTTAATGTTAGGCTTACCTAGTTTTAGAGACTAGGTGCCATCACGACTCCTTCGGAGGGATTTTGGGTCGTGACAAGTTGGTATCAGAGATCTAGGTTCATAGCTGCTATGAGTCATAAGTAGGTTTAGTAGAATCTTACGGATCGATACGGAGATATCTGTACTTATCTTCGAGAGTCTACAGAAACTATTAGGAAATTACACCTCTTTTGTTCCTTATCGTGTGACATAGATTTAGCTCGAATCATATATCTTATGTTCCTTTACATCCACTCGTGTATGATATTGCGCTCTCAGTGTTCGCTATGCGCCACTGGTTCGTAATGCTACAGATAGACTATGAGGGTGTCAGGGATGCTCAAACATTGTCTCAACGTGTCGTCCAGACTAAAGATACAGAGGTATATAGAGACTATTCGGTTGATCACATGGGAGTGCAGCGGGTTCTGGCATCTAAATGATAAGTACGAGCTTGGGAAGGTTTGATTGGTTGACTAGTCGTCGAGATCGTGGTAGGGTCACGATGTGGATATTGATTGAGGATAGTTGGTGGTTTTGGAGATTATGTGGTTTGTATGGAAATTCTACTCAGTGAAAGGTAGATGTTATCATTCAAGGTGTTGATGGAAGCTAGTTGGACTGTCACGAGAATGGATGTGCGCTTAGTAGATGACTTGGAGTACCTTGTGATTTGTGTTGTACAAGCGGTGAAGGTTAGTTTTGCAGATCATCAGATGTTGTTTTCCATGGTTTCACTCCAAGTGGGTTAGTCCACTAGCGGTATGCAGATTGCAGAGCCAGGTGTTATATCAATTTTGGTCTGAGATGTGTATATATGGTATTGGAAGGTTTCCCGAAATATATATATGATTATGGGATGATATTGGGGGCTTATGGTGTTTCTGCGTCATTAGTGGATCTACATTTCAGTATCAAGGGGGTCATAGAAACAACTTCAGATTCACAGACGGTGTATTCAGCCTCGGCATCTTGGTTGCGGGTGCTTTAGAGGAAATGCGGTGGTTTATGAGCTTCTGGACTGCGTGGTTCGTGCTAGGATTATTTGCATTTCGACTTTGAATAGGATCATTGCATATCGACTATTCGAAGAAAATGGGTCACCTCGGTGGTGTTAGGTCATCATAGTAATGGAAGTAATTGGCCCTTTTGAATAGGCAATTCTGGCATCTGTGGAAATACCCTTGGGTTAAATAGTTTGTGTGACCAGTTGATTTGGAGATGTGGTCCTAATGGCTTAGTTGCATGCGGGCGGATCTTGGAGAGTTCTCAATGGTTTTGGCAACGGTTGAGTCGTTTGTCTGCTATGGGAATAAGGAATATGTTATACATTATGGTTTTCTCTTGGATGGATAATAGAAGTTAATAGAAGGCTGGTATTATTAGATATCATTTGTGAAGAATGTGCATTTTAGGAAAGGCCCTCAAGTTTTGGTTTGCGGGTGTATGACTGGTGGCATGATAATTAGTGGGTTTAAAGGCTTTTAAGGTTCAGGTTTTATTATGCGGCCGAAAAATCTATAGGGTTGCTTCAACAAAATGATGGGGTGTGAGTGATGTATCAGCCATTCGATTAGTGTAGTTGAGTTTGGGTATGGAAATTTTTGTATTCCTGAAGTTTTAGGGCTAGATGTCCCTATATGCGAGCTATTTCTTGCTTGCGAATTGTGGAGGCTTGTTGAAAATGGGATATCTGATAGCATACATTATCGATAGGTTGCTATGGACTTTTGGAAGGGTATTTACCTATTTGGGAATGATCAGGATTTGGGTTGGGGCTATTTGAATGCTCAACGAGAATATGTATTTTGTATTGGATCAAGTTTGTGTGCTCTTGTGAGGCTATTATCACGATTATGGTACCGGGCAGAATGGATATTATTTACCCTTGGTCTATGTTATGTGCTATTCTCTTGTGTTGTGATGGGCAATGAGGTTGTATGATTATTCTCCACGCATGTTGTAATTCCGTTCAGGCCTTATGGCGACATGAGTGAGATGGCCCTCGTGATGTTGATTTGCTCATTGCACCTTAGTTGTGCTTTCTTTCTTCCATGTTTTTATTATTTCTATTCATCTTTCCACAGTTATACTTGTGCACTCTGTTGTGCTTGATATCAATATTCATATGATCAGTGAGCCCGGGCACTTTGGCTTGATGAGTATTTGGGAGTAGGCTGCACGCTGCAGCGGATTTCATGTGGGATACCCTTTCCTTGTGTTTATTTGGTGTTTTTCCATCTGTGGGATGATTTAATGAAGCTGTACTTTTGTTGTTACACATGTTGTACTTGTTAGATAACCCTCATACGTCGCTTTCCTTCTATTTGTACTACATGATTGAGTTATTGCTAGGATAGTGTACAAGCTGTGTGGTGTGAGAATCCATGTGGTTCCGTGATGAGTTGTTAGTTGGGTTGCTTGTATTGGCTTAGATGAGGTTCTTAGACCTGAGATTCGCACCATCATATTGGGGGTGAGGAGTGTATGGAAGTGTGAGGTTGTTTCTGCTAAGATTTGGGCAATAGCCCTAGACGGACGAGAGAGCTCTCGACTTGTTGACTTCATGGTTGGTTATGGGTTCCCACAGGTTTCTTTATCATGTACGACGTTGTGGAGGTCCAGAACAAGGTTCTATTCAATGAGAAATTTATTGCTGACAACTAGAATGTTACTTGGGCAATTATGGTGGTCAGAGGTTATTACTATGGGCATTTGAATTTTGTGAAACATCATGTGATTGTACCCTGGGTTGGAATTATGACTCGATTCAGCTTGTTCAGGTTTATGCGGTGTGATGATGCGAGATTCGGGTCCTATCATGAATTTCTAATGTTGAGATTTCGGTTCTGCCTTAAGGTTATGGACTAAGAATGAAGTGATATCTTCAGTTAAATTGCGTTGTCACTCTTACATAGGTTTGGGTGATGGAGAATCAAACCCCGAGTGTATGTATGGTGAGCTCATGTTGTGGTTTGATGGCTTTGGAAAACTCCGGCACGTTCGGGGACGAACGTATGTTTAAGTCAGGGAGGATGTAACGACACGACTGGTCGTTTTGAGCAATTGTGTTCGGTTCAGTACTTTGATGTCACGAGTAGCTTCACACGGTGTATTATGACTTGCATGCATCATCGGTTCGGGTTTTTGAGAAATTCGGAAAGGATTTTTAGAAAAGACTTCCATTTGAGAAGCTCGAAGTTGAAAGAATTGATCAAGATTTGACTTTTGAGTATTTCATCATGGATTGGAGTTATGATGGTTCCTACAGGCTCGGGTGGTAATTTTGGACTTAGGGGTACGTCTGTATTTGGATTTGGAGGTCCGTAGGGTAATTTTAATCATTTTGGCGAAAATTGGAAAGTTTAAGTTTTGGAAGATTTAAATGTTTGACTGAGAGTTAACTTTGTTGATATTGGGGTCAGAATACAATTCTGAGAGTTGGAAGAGCTCCATTACGTCATTTCCGAATTGTCTGCAAAATTTGGTGTCGTTTGGAGTTGATTTGATATGGTTCAGACGCTTGGTTCAATTCTAAAAGTTCTTGAAGTTCATGGTGATTTTCGTGCGTTTTGGCATCCGATTCGTGGTTCTAAAGGTTGTTTTGGTGTTTCGATCACGCGAGCGAGTTCGTGTTAGTTTCGTATGCGTTTTAGAGTATTACAAGAAGTTTCAGCTTTGCTAGTGTCTCTGTTCTCGCATTTGGAAGGATTTCATCGCAAACCGCATTTGCGAGATTATTCTCGCATTTGCGACGCTGGGCTGGGGCAGGGGATTTGGCAATTGCGAACAATTTCATCGCATTTGCGATCAGAACTGGCAAGCCTTCGCATTTGCAATACTTATGTCTCATTTGCGAGAATTGCATTTTCGATCCTGATGTCGCAAATGCGACATCTGAAGCTGGTATTAAGACTCCCATTTCAGGGTTTAGCTTCACTATATTATATTTTGAATCCTAGGTGCCATATGTGCTAAAAATTTGGAAGTTGTGATTATGATATGAGGTTACGAGGATTGTGATGGTTGGAATTTTTGTATTACAAACGATGCGATTGGTTAAGTTAACATCGCTTTCCTTAGTTGAGCACATTTTTACTTTTCTGTATCCCAACTATGTTGGTGTTTAATTGCTTGGTTATTTTTCGTTACCATCCGTGTTTTCCCCTTATCGTCTTTACAGTTTGTAGTTTGATTTATCCATGCTATTGGCATTACTTTGTTGTCTTTATCTTGTTAGTTTTGTATCATATCCTGTTTAGTTTATTAGACCACTAGGTGTCTTGACCGTTCCTCATCACTACTCCACCGAGGTTAGTCTTGATACTTACTGGGCACCGCTATGGTGTGCTCATTCTACACTTCTGTACATTTTTTACAGATCAAGGTATTCGATCGTTAGTGGCCGTGCGAATCATTGCTGTGGAGATTCAAGGTAAACATTATGTTGTGTTCGCAGGACTCAGAGTCACCTTCTATCGTATTTATTTCCATAATTTTTTTGTTCTAAAACAGTGATGAATTCAATATGTATAACTACTCCTAAAAAGGCTTATGACTTGTACTACTGATTTTAGGATTGTAAATTGTTTTGAGATATCTATTCGAAGTTAGTAAATATTGTCGTATTTTCTGTTAATGTTAGGCTTACCTAAATTTAGAGACTAGGTGTCATCACGACTCCTTTGGAGGGAATTGGGGTCGTGACATAAACTTGGACAGTATCTCTTCTTTAATAAAAGAGTTGATCTTTTTTTGTATCTCCATGTAATTTCATCTCATATTTTCTTTCCATATTCTTCTGGATTTTCACTAAATTCTTCTTCATCAAATAAGCGTGTACCAATAATAAATTTATACCAAGTAAATATTCTTTAAATAAAACTTATATTGGTTTGGTATCAACAAAATCAATACGTGAAACCTTGGAGTTAATATTTGTCTATAAGGTTGCAACCTTGCATACACCCATATCACCAGTTGCAAATTCCCTGAAAGACCTCTTCTTATCAGCCTGTGCCTTCATCGCGGAGTGAGCAAGTGTTAGGTGATGCTTCAGAAGCCTAATAGTGCTTTCTCTAGCTTGCAAACTCCTTTCAGCTTCATCCATCATAGAGCTATAGGGAATACAAGGCATGTGAACTGGAATTTTTTGACCATACAGAATTTCAATGGGAGTTAACTCAGTGGCAGAAAGATAGGTAGTATTATACCACCACTCTTCTAAAGATACCCAATGAATTAAGTCTTTAGGCCTGTCATTGCACATACATCTGAGATACCCTTCTAAGCATTTGTTCACAGCGTCAGTTTAGCCGTCAGATTGGGAATGATAAGCAGTTGAGTGTTGCAGCTGGACACCTTGAACATCAAACAAAGAATGCCAAAAATTTTCTCATAAACACCACATCTCGGTCACTCATGATGGTCTAAGGTAGACCGTGCAATTTGTATATCTTCTCCAAGATTGCCTGTGCGACTGAAGCTGCAGTGTAGGGATATTTCTAACAAATGAAATAGGCATATTTGCTCAGCCTGTTCGCTACTACCATAACTACTGATATGCCATGTGATTTTGGTAGCCTTTGTATAAAATCAATGTTGATATCCTATCATATCTTCTCAGAAATTGGCAGAAGTTGTAACAATTCAGGACTCTTCACATGTTCATCTTTGCAATTCTGGCATATTTCACACCTTTTGACATGGTCATACACATCTACCTCCAACTTTCTCCATTAATACACTTGGCTGACCTTTTGCAAGGTTGCAGCCATACCATAATGAACCCTTACTTCTCTATCATGTAATTGTTTAGTATTTCCTTTCTCAATTCTTTATCTGCACCAACCACTATACTTCCCTTCCCGTAAATCAACCCATCCATCAATAAATAGAGGGGGTTTATCATGGGATATTGTTTTAGTTGTTGTATGAGTTGTTGCAGATGAGCATCAGCAACATAGGAAGTTCTGATCCTCTCAACAAAGTCAGAAGAGACATGGTATATGGTGTGCAACTGAACTTCTGTTGTAGGTAATCTAGACAAGGCCTCTGCTACTAAATTGTCTTGTCCCTTCTTGTATGTAACAATGTAATAATACACCATTTAACTTGGATAACCATTTTTGTTGATTCAGAGTGGAAATTCTTTGCTATATAAGATATTTTAGACTTTGATGATCAGTCTTGATAGTAAAGTGTTTCCAATCAGATATGATCTCTATTTCTGCACGGCTACTACAATGGCCATCATTTCTTTTTCATACACAGATAATTGCTAATATCTAATGCTTAAGTCTTTACTTATATATGCCAGAGGATGTCCCTTTTGCATCAAACTGCTCTAATGCTATTGTCACATGCATCAGTTTCGATTACAAACTTTATAGCAAAGTCAAAAAGAGCAAAAAATAGGGCATGTAGTCATTGCTCCCTTCAGCTTCTCAAAGGTTGTTGTATCCATCTCAAACCATATAAACCTATCCTTCTTGAGTAACTCTGTTAATGGTTTGGAAATTATTCCATATCCTTGAACAAATCTCCTGTAGTGCCTAGTTAAACCAAGGAATCCCCTTAGTTCTTTCACTGTTTTGGGTAGAGGTCAGTCCACTATAGTCTTGATTTTACCAGGATCAACTACTACTCATTTCTGATATAATTACATGTCTTAAGTATTCTACTTCAATTTGCCCAAACTGACACTCATCTTAACAAACAGACAATTGTTCTTCAGAACTTCAAAATATTCCTTTAAGTGCAACAAGTGGTCTGCCCATGACGAACTATACACCAAAATGTCATTGAAGAAGACTGAAATACTTAGGTAAGGTTGAAATATTTTTTCATTAAGATTTGAAAGGTGGAGAGTGCATTTGTAAGTCCAATAGGCATGACCACAAACTCGTAATGACCATTATGAGATCTAAAAGTTATCTTCTCAATGTCCCTTTCATCCATTCTAATTTGGTGGTAACCCAATCTAAGATCCAATTTAGACAAATATTTAGAACCCCCCAATTCATCGAGTAGTTCTTCAATGACCAGAATTAGAAATTTATCTTAAATGTGTGACTGTTTAGTTTTCTATAGTCGATGCATAATCGCCAAGTTCCATCTTTATTTTTTACCATAACAATAGGAGAAGAGCTGGTAATTACAGGCCTCACAACTCTTGCATCCAATATTTCTTGAATCATCTTTTTAATTTTTTCTGGCTTGCTGGGTTCTGTAAGGACGTACATTCACTGGTGCTACTTCTTCCTTCAAAATGATCATATGGAATTGTGTTCTATGAGGAGGTGACTGGTAGGGTCTCAAATAAGGTTGAGCATTTATTCAATAAATTCTGTAAATCATCAAGAGCCTCGACTTGTTGTAATTAAAGGTCAGCATTGTTGGGGCTCATATGCTGCACATGGGCAACTAACATCAAGCTCAAATCAACAGATCGGTGCAGTAGCTTATCCATTTTCTGATTATGAATCACCCTTGTTCCCCCAGGTTGATTGCCATTGAATGAAACCTTCGTCCCTCCAATTTTGAACTCCATCTTTAATTGTTTAAAGTTCCACCTTATATCCCTAGAGTTACCAACCATTGAATCCCCAAGACTACATCCGCACAACCCAAGGACATCACCAGCATATCCACCTTAAATTCTACACCTTGCATCTTTCACATGACCCCTTTGCTCATGTACGAGCTATGCACCTTACTTCCATTGGCAACCGAGACAAAGAGTGTGGGAGTTGTCTTAATTTACATCCCAACTTCCTAGCAATATTGATGTCAATGAAGTTATTTATTGACCCAGAATAAATCAAAACATGTACCATTTTCCCTTGACCCCTCCCCTGACTCTCATGGTTCTATAGTCAATTGTACCATCTAATGTATTAACTGGCATTTGAGGACGCAATGCAGATTCATCAACATTCTCCTCTACCTCCATTCATCACCCACCTCTCGTTCCTCCACTGCTGCGTTTACTTCTAAAATGTATATATGTTTCTTCTTTTTACAATTGTGTCCAGGGGTGTACTTCTTCATCACGCCAATAGCTCAATCCCTTGGCTCTTTTTTTATCGATTTCAACAGTTGTAAGTCTTCTTGAAGGCTTCACTGAGGGTTTATTTTCTGTCCCCATGCTATTCTCAAGAGTTTCAGCCTAAGAATAGTTCCTTGCATATTAATTCCAGGAAGTATTTGGATTGGGAAGTAGTGGTTTGGAACTCCTCACAAACGGATGATTTTGACATCTTTGTAGCTTCAACGAGTGTTCAACTAGTTTAGCCAAACTATCAGAGTTCTTGGGGCCAACATCCTTACTTGCACTTCAATTTCTGGTTTCAACCCTTTCAAGAAATAACTAATGGAGTATTCTTCAGACACTTCCCCCTGGTTTAACAGTCCATCGAACTGATTTACAAACTCTTGAACACCCCCTGTTTGTTTCAGGATAATTAACTCGGCCGTGGGGTCTTCATGTAATGTGTGCCCAAATCTATAGTATAAACTTCTAAGGTAGTCACCCTAAATGGGCAATCCTCTTCCCACTCGAGGTTTCACCATCGCCCGATGACATTGCAAAGCCCTACCCTCCAAATTGATTGCAGTAATTTAACCTTCTTTTCCTCTATCGTCCCCACAAAATCAAAATACTGCTCGCACCAATAGACCTATCCTTCTAAATCATCTCCATTAAACCTTGGAAATTCCAATCTAGAGTATTTGTGATGAGGGTTACCTCGCTCGTTCAATTCCCCATCATCCGTGTTAGTCGCAACTTGTGGAATTGGGGCTTGATTTTGAGCAGTCACAACTGTCATGAGTTGTCGAATGTTCGTAATTGCGTTATCATGCCGCTCGCCTAAGTTCAAACTTGTTCCACAATTTCTTCCACCTCCTTACGGAGTTCCCCATATCTTGTCGTGTCCGGCCTGGTTTCCGGCTATGGTACGGTGGCTCTGATATCAAATTGGCGATGGAACGCAGGTATGAAAGCAAATAGGCAACATCATGATGTAATATAGACAACACATAATTATAGATTTTAATCGAACATAAAATCGATACTATCTTTTTAAGTGTGACTGCGATCACGAGAAGCCTCCAAGCATGAGCAAAAACCATCCACGAGTTCATCCTCCAGTTCCACGATCTTCTGCTGTGTGACCCGAATAATGCCTAGAATTAGCGAAATTCGTGTGGGCGAATTTCTCCTAAGAAAAGCATGTAATAATAACCTTGTCTCCTTATGGACTAAGACCTCTTTATATAGCCACAGGTTTTAGGGTTTAAAACCTTTTTCCTAAACCTGTTGGGTCTTCCTTTTCCACCAAGGAATAGAATTCCATTTAATTCCTAATTTTTCGAACACAGTAGGGACCGCAGTATTTAATTAACGAGGCTTCTTATTATGGACTTAGTTCGAAATACTCGAATTACTACTTCCATAATAAGTTACGAATTATTCCACTAAAAATTCATAACTGCACTCCTCAGTTCAATTTCGAAATTCTTCCATTAAATCTTATTTAACTCCTCATGTTAAGATTCAGATACTAATCAAATAAATTAAATCACTGACAATTTAATTCATTGATTATTTTCTTTAGACTTTCGCTTAACTTATTTCATGTGATGGATACAAAATCTACCTGCAGGGTTTACACATGAAAACTTATAAGCTTTCATAAAGGTGTATCATCAATCTCTAGACCGAGACATGGATTCCATCAACTAACTATTACTTTGCCAATGTATATTACTATTGTCCAATTTACCAGGCATATTGACCCAAGAAAGAATCTCGCCTTTTAATAAATCAAAACAATAATAATATACACAGCTAATAACAATTATATCTAGATTAAGAGTATAAGTACATTTAATGGCTAGAGAGTTTTATTTCATTAAATCAGTATAAAATACTTATCTCTACTTGGTCCGTTCAATACATACAAAATGTACTAGCACAAGAAGTTGGAATTAAACCATTCCCATAATCAAGATAAATTATCTCTAATCTTGTGCTACAATCATTCCTAATGGTTTGTCCAATTCCATCATTAGATTGTGAACATGATCTTTATACTTATAAGAACCGATGATTTAATCTTCCGTGTATAAGTTAAACTCTATACACTAAATCATCTACTATATAAGTAAAGGACACAAACGAATGTATGATCTATTTAAAACTTTATTAAAATTGAATAAACAATTGTTCCATGATAAATACTATATTCAAACCAAAACTCATGGTTAATAGTATATATCCCAACAATCTCCCACTTAGACTTTTAACCATGACAATTATTAGAATATACTATATCTAAATACGTGGTTAATAGTATATGCCCTAACAATCTCCCACTTAAACTCATAACCATGCATCTATAACTTTTACAACTATCCTTTTGCAAGACTATTAAAAGTCTATGCCAATAAACTTTTACTAAAAGGAACTTGCCAAGTTATTTTCAAATGCAATCCTTGTCTAGTACTGCTTTGTCGTAATTAACTAGTTTGGTATTAAGCTCTTCAAGGATCTTGTTATGAAACTCTCCCAAGAGTACATACCAAACTATGATTTTTCTTACTATTCTCCCACTACGACGAAGTACTACTAATATTATCTTCAATACCATGCGGTATTGAAATATTAATGACTTCTTCTTGTAGTGTTCTCTACTCAACATCACTCCCACTACTTGGAGGTAGTAAATTTCTTTTTGTCTATTAATGTTTCTCCCACTACTTAAATACAATGGAACGTCAATTTCGGGAAATAAAGTTGTATGTTCTTGAGCGTTTGAATTTTCAGATTATTCATTTGTTATTTCTTTGCTTAGTTCCTATAAAGCTAGTTTACTTCTAGGAACATAGGTTTTAAATAATCCTATTATAGAGAACCGGTATTTGTGCTAACAATTACCTTCTTTTCTTTAGAAAAATAAAATAAACCTTCTTTCGCTACCTTGGATATCCAATAAATGCGCAAACATTCATCCTTGATTTTATCTTATCTGTTTTCCCTTTCAATATAGATATTGTACAATTCCATATCCGAACTCTCCGCAGACCAGACTTACGTTAAGTCCACAATTCTATGGGATCCAAGATACAAATTTATAAGAACTAAAATCAGAGTGTAATTGCAGTTTCTACGGCATATCCATAACGAAAAAAGAAATAAATCTGAATAACTCACCATTAATCTGAACATCTCCATAAGAGTCCTATTTCTTCTCTCTACTACACCACTCTATTATGGAGTATCCGGTGTAGGCAATTGAGATATAATCTTCTATTTTGATAAGTAACTAATGAATTTTGTAGATAAGTGCTAGTCACCTACGATTAGATCGTAGTAATTTAATATAATTTCATGGTGCTTCTCCGTATCAAGCCTTAAAATCCTGAAATTATTCAAAGCATTCAGACTTACGGTGCATCAAATAAGTATATTCATAGTCTGAGCAATCATTTATGAATGTCATAAAAATACTCAAAACCACGTCTTGCCTATATGTTCATTAGACAACACAATCAAAAATAGACTAGTTCTAACTTATCACCAGCTCTCTTTCTTTGGAGCAGAAATGTCTCTTAATCATATTTCCTTCTAAATAGGGTCCATAAGTTGGTAGTGCCTCTACTTTCAATGAACCTTAAGATTCATCATTGACCAACTGAAATCCTATCCAGATAATTATGACTTAAGACGCAAGTGCACAAATAAGTTTCACTCAATTTTGAAGAATATTTTCTCTTATAAGGTAGACTAATATTGTTCAGTTTAGAAGAGACATTAATAATAACAAGACCATGCATCCATATACCACAAGAGATAAAATATTTATCAAGCTCAATAATGCAAGAGTTCGAAAATAAACTAGATATCCATCACTTATTTTGCCAAAAGAAAAAACCGAAATTAAATTCCTTATAGCAAATGGTACATACATGACATCCATCAAATTAATATCTTATCTCGACCAAAGATTTTTTTTTTTTTGACAAGTGATACAACAAACTACATGAAATCATTGTGGAGTTCAGATATACAACATTAAATAGATCATAATAAGTCAATTAACATTGAATAATAAAATTCAGACTGCATTCAATATATATAAATTCATGCATCTCGAATAGCAAATTTCGATGGGAAAAGAGCCATTCATGAAAAGTATATTATACAATGTAAGAATTATACAATCCAAAAAAAAGAAACAGAACCAACTCAGATGGAGAGCAAACTGTTATTTTTAGTCAATTGTATATATCATAACTAATAACTCTAGTTCCATTGATCCAACATGTATACTCAGATGGAGAGTAAGTACATGATATCAATAGCTAGTATTTTACCTAGTATGCTTACCATAAATTTATCCGATATGGAGGAAGACCTAAAGTCGATACATAAATTTACACTCACTTGAAATTAATAGTGGAAGATCATAGAAATATATTTCTATCACCACTTAATCATGGTTGCATTATAATTACAAAATTGATTCAACGTGTGAGCTCAGATGGAGAGTCAATACATGTTATCGACTACTAGTAATTATATTCACTAAGTTCATAATAAGTTTATCTGATATGGAGGAAGACCTAAAGTCGACGCGTAAATTTATTATCTTACTATAAATAGTGGAGATCATAAGGGTTAATTCCTATCACCACTTGATCACAACCATAAATTTTCTCTAAGGATTAAGTTCCAAAATTCACAAAATGCTCAAAAAACCCATGTAGACAGTCATGAAACACTAAATTAATGTTATTCACTGCATACAACAAATGTTATTTACTGGAATTTTCTGATAGACTTACCAAATTTCAGGTCAATTGGAGATCATAAAAGTCATGATCTTCAAAATAACAATCAAATTTGAAAAGCTACTATCTAAGCGTTTTTAGGAATTTAAAGCCTGGAATACATTCCAAACATATGTCAGTTCATGTAAAATAAACATGCGTCATCATGTTTCAGATTTAACAAAATAAGACCGACATAAAAGGAATGACTTTTCATATTTAAATCACATTTATTAATCATGGCTTTCAATCCATGTATTGACGTAATCACACGTGTATAAAACTATTAAGAAGTTTCAATGATTCCAAATAAATAAATCACCTTAGTGATAACAATTTACTAATCATAAATTCTTAACTCAGATATAATATCATCTCACATGTTTAAATTAAGTGTCAAGAATTTTCAATGATTCAAATAAATAAAAATCACCTTAGGAATAACCATTTATTTACTCATATGTTCTTGTGTATACATTTAGAGAAAAGGAATATGCTCATATAATTATACCTTCCAATTACAGAATTGGACCAGACATAATTAACTCTTTCTAGTGTGTCACGACTCAAGTCTCAAATATTGATAATAAGAAAAACTAGAAACTGAGTTATTTCCTGTGAGCCACCATTCGGAACTGAATAAAGGAGAAACCAGAAACATATTCATCATTGTTTTGACTCATTGCCCATAAACTATCAACAATCTAATGAAACAAGTATAACTAAATTTCATAACTGGCAAAACTTGTTAAGGGAACACAAAGCTTGAGAATTCTCAGTACTGTTCAAACTTATGAATAATTCACTACCAAAACGTTTCTGACCATCACTGCCGCCAAAAGCAATTAATATAAGGTTTTATGTTTAATTAATTTAAACCATGGAATAGTTTTAACAAAGCCCAAAGGAATCTAACTAACTTTAAGTGTTTCCTTTTTACTTATGTTTATCCAATTATTTGTTCATGACTTTATATTGTCCCAAAAGGGAATATGAACACACATTCCCTGAAGGCTTAATTATATTCTCGCAGCCTTTCACCACGCAACAGATACCATAACAAGGGTTAGGTCGAAAGAATATTTCATCGGTTCTTCTCATCGGCGGCAGCGACAAAACCAAAATCAACTACTTATGTTGTTTTATTAAGAATCGATACATGCGTATCAATAATTATTGTATACAACCGTTTTTAACGAACAGTAATCAAACAAAATTGATCTTTGCTCAAAACCCTATTCACGTTAAAAAACATATATTCATGTATATAATCAGACATACATACAAATATACATCACGTTATCTAGTTAGATGCAAGCAACTCTGATACCAATTGATGGAAAGCAGGTATTGTTTAACCAAAAAATGATAATTTGGTCAAAGCTAGAATTTAAGATAAGAAATCGGGTTACTGATAATCAAGAGACCAAAAAGTACAATAGGCTTTCTTTAAACAAGAATAAGCAATAAAGAAATTGTATTCCAATATGATGTAGATGATCTTTTTTGTGTGTCTACAAATGATGAGACTTCTTCCTTTTATAGCTGATTCTAGGTAAAAGAATGAAACCTAAGCTTTAATGAGACAATTATGAGTAACAAATGACATTAAATAAGCCGTTACATAATCATTCATATTAAATAC
>MU761921.1:20842-54461 GCA_026770625.1 Nicotiana glauca | reverse complement strand
ACTGAAGTTTGGTGATGGATTTTGTGACTACCGAACATCATTTTTTGGTTCAAAAATTGTTTGTTGATTGGGTTTATGATCTTTCCATTTAGTTAGAACCCCTGAAACCAATAATTCTTGCATCCAAGTGAAAATGATTTGGGATTCTGGAGTTTCAAAGTTCTTATTTGAGTTGTCTGGTTTGGATCTATTATTCTACTAAAGCTGTTTGGATTTTTGGGATTACTGTTCCATTGTTGATGATCAAAACTGATTTGTGATGCTGTTGATTACTGATCCTTCACCTCTTTTTGTTTCTCCTTATTACCAGGTATACACTTCTGCATTTCATCTAATGTAAGATTTGAATTGGAATAAAAAATGTAAGTCTGGATCTTTGGAGTTTAATATCAACATGTTCTTTTGTGCAATGTAGCTTTATGTTTTAACAATCATAAGTTGTACGGTGTTTGTTCTCTTTTTCTGCTGGTTGGTGATAATATCCTTTGGGGGCTGAATTTGGTTTAGAGTTAATTAGAGACTCAATCTTCTGTTAAAAATCTCATAGTTAAATGATGGTGTTGTAATAACTGGACTCTTGTCATGCTTGTTTCAAATGCTAAATCTGAATGTTATTTGAGTATAAAAGGCTCTAGAGTGCTTTAAACCTGTGGGGCATGGAATAATTAAGGACTTTGATTTTGTAGTTTCATTAGCTGAAGTTATTTGGCTTTTGGTTTGTATTTAGCAATAAGTTTAAATGTATGTCATCCCAAATCACTAGCCTCATGGGTTTAGTTTCAGTTTATCTTTCAACTTTGTGGCTATCCTATAATGTGTGAATGATGATGGGTATGTTTATCAAAAATAGGTTGTAATCGAGATATAGATCATGATAGCTTGGTATAAGTTGTGTTCTCGTGACTGTGTTACTGTATTTTGAAATCAGCATTGGATCTTTGCCTTGTGTGTTCCATTTTTAGCTTTATTTTGAGTTGGAGTTTGTACTAGTTAATGAATCAGGTGTAAGGCTCTTTTGGCTTGTGTGAGTTAATCTTTGGCTCGGCAAGGATCCTATCATTCTAAATTGTTAGTTTGTTAATCGGACTTTTGAAAAGGTTCTATATTGAGCATGTCAGAATATGACTACTGTTTATGATTGGATTTCGTTGAAGTCAAGATGTTATGAATGTTCTGCTTTGAAATTCACTTTTGATTTAAATGACGAGTATAATAAGGATGTGAATAGGAAATATTGAATGGGGAAACGTACATCGAATTGTGTATGATAAATATAGGTATAGTGCTAATGCTTAGTTTGTAAATTTAAGCGCTGATATACGGGAATGGTAATAATGTACTGGAAAATCAGATTGAATGATGCTTGAGTTTTGAGTATTTTGGCGTTCTGAATAATTAACGATTTATTTGCTCTTAACGTTGAAGCTCAGTAGAATTACCTGTGAGTTGTGATATGGCAATGGCCAATCGAAGCTTAGCCTCTCCATTCAAAACTGTTGGGACTTCCTTGAAGTCGGGGCTACTAGTAAGCAAGGTTTGGGCTCACGTTTGGGCCCGGGCTGGGCAGCCCCTCTTTGATTTTTAATTCATCAATTTGTTTGGGATTGGATTAAATCTTTTGCTTTAAATAATCAACCTTCCCTTGTCAGTTTGTTTTGTAGAGGTTTCATTAGTCACATTTTGGGCTTTAATTAACTATATTCTCATCAACCGGGGGTGTGCCAAATTATGACATTACAAATAGCTTATGGCCCTTTGAAGCCTAGTTTAAATGCCTTTTAATTTATAATTGAGGTGCGCCATGCCAAACAAAAATGACAATTGTGTGGCCCTCGTTTTAATTAGATTTAACTCCACCTTAGAATTCGAGGCGTGCCATTTAGCAAATTTCATGGCCCTCGCAAAGTGGAAACACGTAGTTGCTTTAGGCGTGTATTTTAATAATCTAATTTTCTAAAACTCGGGTGCACATTTATGTGACCCAAATCCAAATCTCAACGATGTTAAAATATGTCAAAAACCACGGGTGCATTTATGTGACGTGGTTCGAGACGTATTTTAATAACGTTACAATTTTCTCTAAAAATGAATAAAAGTGGTTAAAACTAAAATTTGCACATAGGTTCATAATTGTTTAAAAGCAGATAATTAAGCCGAATATAATAGTTGAGCGACCGTGCTAGAACCACGGAACTCGGGAATGCCTAACACCTTCTCTCGGGTTAACAGAAATCCTTAGCCGAATTTCTGGTTCACGGACTGTAATACAGAGTCAACCTTTTCCTCGATTCGGGATTTGAACCTGTGACTTGGGACACCATAAATCTCTCAAGTGGCGACTCTGATCTTTAATAAATATAATTCCGCTTCGATTGTCCTTTAATTCGAAAAATTTCCTTTATTATACCTCCTTCCCCGGGGTGTAGTAGAAAGGATGTGTGACACGTAGCATTATAACTCTTAGCATAATTTAGTTGCAATTACCATTTGTAGTTTGATAATAGTAGAAGTAAACAAAACCCCCAAAAATGAATAGAAGTGTAATTTGGAACACATACACAATTTTACACTAGATAGATACTCGATTTCAAATTCTAGCTCTCTATGGATATCGATCCCGATCCTAAATCGGGTAAAAGTTGCTCCAACCCTCTCTCGCTACTTAAATAGTAGTGCGGAGTAGGCTGTGATCACTATTTAAGCTAACCTAACTCCTATATGTCTATGGAATTAGAAGTAACAAGAACGCATTTATAATTCATGTAAATTAACCAAGCAAGGCAATTAGGTATATGTATGTCCTAACCGCGAATTCGTTTCCCGGTGCCCAGGTTAAAGAACTTGCTCTACTCAATCCTATATGCAATCTAGAATTCCCACTTTCGAGTTCAACTCTAAATTCATAGATAGTATTCAATTGGTGATCAAGCAATCAAATAATTAAGTGCAGGATTAAATAAATAAACCAATATAATAAACTAAGAAATCAAAATCAATATCCGAATAATAATAGTCATGAAAGAACCACAACCCTAGAACATAAAGTTTAGCTCCACATAGACATGGTAGAAAAACAACAAATCATACGAAACAACATAAAAATTGCTAAGTTTGATAGAAGAAAAGATGGAACTTGATGAATTCTGGCCTCCACGGCGGCTCTATGCTTGTGTTTTCCTCTCAAAAACGTCCTCCTACCTCAAAATAGGTTTTAGGATGGCTTTTATATCAATTGGAGGTGTCTTGGGGTGAAAATAACCGAGTCCAAGCCAGAATAGGATACTCTAGCGACCCGAGCGTCCAGGGCAGCGTGGGGCGCTGGCACTCAAAATATTTGAGTACTGGAAACTGCGTCACAACGTCCCACGCTGGCTGTGGCCCTCAAAATTGACTTTTTGCCTTTTTGCTCTGATTTCGCTCCAGTTCGCGCCCTTTCGTTCCAAATTGCATCTGGATGATTCCTACACATAGAAACACCATAATTTAGCACAAATCATCATATTAAACATCTCAAATCATCGAAATAAGAGTAATATGCAAGGCGATATATATCAAAATATACATACTCTATGCCGATTATCAACACCCCACACTTAGATTTTTGCTCGTCCTCGAGCAATGGAACTAAATCAATCCCACAAAATATACTTATCACTATGAAAGAGCACTTCACAATTAATTCAATCAAACACCCTACCTTTGGACTATGATCTATATCGGCAATTAAGTATGAACACACAAATTTCACATTCTTCCCGTTTTCAAATTAGCCCAAGTATATACAATACTATTCAACCAACTCAAGCAACCTCTCCACAACCACCTTAACTCAAGAGATGACTCGTTACACTAAGTATCCTCAACTTACACACTCACCCAACAAAAAAAAGTGTACATCATCACTAATCCATCATGAGACCAAATGGCCTCACCACAAACCAAATAGTGATTATCAAAGTCCACATTTAAATATGTCATTGAACATAATGAAAGGACATCACATTGAACATAATTCAAGGACATCACACAATTGAACAAAATTCACTCACTCTCACAAAGAATTCATGTGAATCCCGTGGTCGTACCATAAGCTTGCCCGTAGTGTATATCTCTACTAATCTAAGCTAGACAAATCTAGGATCAATTAGGACTTTAAGGTTGTAATGTAGGCTAAGGGACGGGTAGGATATATTTAGGAATATTGAGTAACCCTCCTAAGCACTTTAATACACTACACTAATTAAGCTCAATTTCTTCTCAACCCATTCACTTGTCATACACCACATATAACATAGCCCTTTTTTTTTTAATTAAGCACTTCCATGGATTCACTAGCATGAATGAAAAAAATATTAAGAGGTCGGTATCTTTTCACATTATTTAAACTTTTATTTGCTTTTTCTTGCACATTTTTTTTTCTACACACACTTCATGCATTGAAGTTCTTAAGCTAGTGACTTTTATTCACAATCTTAGTGCACCTTAAGGGCCCTTCCATGGTTCCACTCGAAAGTAAATCCCAAATATCTCCCCTTACTTCTTTTAGTGACTAAGTGCCTTAGAAGGTAAAGGTTCAACATTCTCAAATCAAGAACAAAGTATGAGTATGGCTTATAATGTGGGTGCCAAGGAAACGGTCTATAGGCTCAAAGGGCTAGCAATGGAAATTTTTTATTTATAAGTGACAAGCACCTTCATGGTCAAGAAAGAAACGCCTACATCATCTCCTCGACTAGCATAACTTAATAATTTCGCGTTGATTAACACACGGGGCAAGTTCTAGACTACACAGGACAATATGGAATATCAACAATTCTTACACACATATGGAACTTGACTCACTCAAGAAGGTCCTGTGCAACTCTCGAGTCAAGCAAGCTAGAAAGTTGAGAGTTTTAAAGTAATAATGCACTAGGTAGCATACAAGTCAATCAACTGAGAAGAAGGCATCGAAGAGTAGGCTACTTACTTTACTTGGGCATTACAATTTAAATCATATATGCAGAAAGACAGAGCGCATGCCATAACTTAAATTGCCAACACCAACCATGTCAATAGGTATCTCAAAGCACCTCACTTTTTCTTTTCCTACTCCTAAGAAAGAAAGAAAAAATAATAAAAAAAACTAAACTAGAATATCTGGTTCGAGCTACACCCTTGAAAAAGAACCGGTGTCGAAAGAAAAATCAAGGGATACTACCTAACTACCTAAAAATAAAAAAAATCTTTTTGGTATTTTTAATCGGACTTTAACCCCTCGAGAAAATTATCCAATAGATCCATCGTCAGGAAAAGTTCAAGCTTTTTCTGATTTTTTTTTCAATTATCATTTTTTTCAAATTTTTTTTTTCGTTACATAATATCTACTACACTAAGAAAGAATACTACAACTAACCTAGGATAGCACAAGAAAATCGAAATAATCTCCTTACCCCACACTTAAAATTGTGCAATGTCATCAATGCACACTATAAATAGCAAGAGGGTAAAAGAGACTCCCTGGTAGGCCAAATGCCGAAGCATTAGCAGCTCACGGGATACTCAGACTTCTCCCAGGTATGATCCTTTGTACGGGCACCCTACATTTAGTTCCAACCACATGGATCCCTTTTGCACATTTCCTATGGCTTTGCTCCCTATGCTCAAAATCCTACAAAATAAAATAACACTATAAAAATAATACAATAAAAAAAATCAAAAATAAAAGAAAGCAGTAAAGTTGGGTCGCCTCCCAACAAGCGCCTAATTTAACGTCGCGGCACGACGTGAACTACTTTTTTCCTCCACCTTGAACTTATGAATTGTACACCTAATATGGCATCAAGTTTACAGCTATGCTTCAATGGTGGGGCTACATTGATAACATGGCCAAGTAATAATTTTTTCACTCTACACTTCTTGGACTTTAGATGAGGAATGTAATTTTTGCTTTTTGGCACAATAAATTCAAGAATATAGGCACTCTCATCCTCACTCTTTGACTCCCTCATAGGCTCAGATGGCTCAATTACTATCTTACTATCTAAACACAATGTGAAAAAATGATTGGAATGAGGTCTAATGCGCCCTAACTCATGAATCTTACTACTATTTGCATCCTTATATTTACGCACACTAAAGTCACCCAAGTTAATGTTATCTACTCCCTCATATGACTCTAGATCACTCTTCTCAACATTGGCATCCTCAAGAAAAATATGGTCTAATGATTGGTATTCTCGTTTTAGCTCCTCAATTTGGTCTAGAAGATTTTTTTCAGCTTCACACAATTCATTATTAAATTGTTGGGCGTTACACGTATCAACCTTTGCACTCAAATCTGCATCTAAGTTTTGTACAACCAAGCCAAAATTATCAATTTTATGTGCAGGTTTATCTCTCTTCTTAGACCAATCATCTACCAACGTTGTTATAAGATAATGTCGTTCCTCATATTTCCTTAATCGTGAATATTCTTCCCAATACCAACCCTTACTCCCATATTCAAATTTAGACCTCCTGGATTTCAGGTCATGACAAGCCCAAAAAGATGGGCTATAAAATTCTTCCGTCAACCAAGCGTCTTCATCAGTAACCTTACCTCCAGATATTTCATCCCCAGATGTCATGCTGAGAAAACTAGAAACACACTAAGAGAAAAATCAAATAGTTTTAAAAATAAAATATTTACAAAAAGAGAAGGAAAAAAAACTTGTAAAGATACAAGTAAAAATCTAATCTAGAAAAATAGTTAATTTCTAAGTCCCCGACAACGGCGCCAAAAACTTATTGCGGCCAAATGCACACGCAAGTATACGCGGTCGTCAAGTAATAAAGTGACTAAAAGTCGGATGTCAAACCCACGAGGACTTGTGATTAACTATTAACTAAATTAGACTATCTTAATTATCTAAACAAGAATTAAACCTACAAATATTTGATTCTAAACTAATTAAATTAAGAAATATAAATAATGAACTTTGAACAGAGAAATAGCAGATTTTTATGATATCAATGTAATGAAAATGATCTAAGGTTATGAGCTATCTAACATTCATATTGTATTCTTCAATTGAATTGACTAATTAATTTATCTAGTTTATTGATTAACATGGTTAATATTGCTCATAAGAATTTGTCGAGTTCTTACTCGCCTATTCAAGCTAAACTAACTCCTATATGTGTATGGAATTAGAACTAACAAGAACGCATTTATAATTCCTGTAAATTAACCAAGCAAGACAATTAGGTATATGTCTATCCTAACCGTGAATCAATTCCCCGATGCCCAGGTTCAAGAACTTGCTCTACTCAATCCTATATGCAATCTAGAATTCCCACTTTCGAGTTCAACTCTAGATTCGTAGATAATATTCAATTGGTGATCAAACAATCAAATAATTAAGTGCAGGATTAAATAAACAAACCAATATGACAAACTAAGAAATCAAAATCAATATCCGAATAATAATAGTCATGAAAGAACCACAACCCTAGAACGTGAATTTTAGCTCCACATAGACATGGTAGAAAAATAACAAATCATACAAAGAAACATAAAAATTGCTAAGTTTGATGGAAGAAAAGATGGAACTTGATGAATTACGGCCTCCACAACGGCTCTATGCTTGTGTTTTTCTCTCAAATACGTCCTCCTCCCTCAAAATATGTTTTAGGATGGCTTTTATATCAATTGGAGGCGTCTTGGGGTGAAAATAACCGAGTCCAAGTCGGAATAGGATATTCTAGCGACCCGACCGTCCAGGGCAGCGTGGGGTGCTGGCGCTCAAAATATTTGAGTACTAGAAACTGCACCACAGCCAGCGCCCCACGCTGGCTGTGGCCCTCAAAATTGACTTTTTGCCTTTTTGCTCCGATTTCGCTCCAGTTCGCGTCCTTTCGTTCCAAATTGCATCTGAATGATTCCTACATATAGAAACACCATAATTTAGCACAAATCATCATATTAAACATCTCAAATCATCGAAACAAGAACAAAATGTGAGGCGGTATATATCAAAATATACATACTCTATGCCGATTATCAATGGGAGTGGTTCCAAAATATATATATATATTAAAAAAAAAATTGGATTCGATTACCATTTGAACTACTGAATTCGCAACAGCATTGTGAGTATGTCATTGTCACTTTTCATTCATAACAAAATTGAATCGAAATGGTAGCTAGGTTACATGTTCAAATTTAGCCCTAAAAGGCTAAAACATTCGATTTGTATTACATTTATCTTTCGTTTACATATATGTTGGTTCATTCATGAAAGTCCTCAGTGTTATCTTTTGTCTCAAATATACCTTTCGAGTAATGGTTGACATTGGTTGTTCAGCTTAGAATTTGACATTTGCTATGGTGGAGCCATATAGACAAACAAAATATCGAAATTTACTTCTAATATATCAAAACGGTTTATATTTACCCTACATATATAATAATTTTAAGCATTGCCCCGTAACAATTGAAGATGTCCAATTATATTCTTGAAAGAATTGAAAAAGAATTAGATATATCTCTGCATATTTTTACTGTATCGGCCAAAATAGATTAATGTTTTCACAGCAGAAAAATGTTAGTTGAATGAACATCTTTTAGATAAAAGATAACGGTAGAAACTTTTATGGAATGATAGGTAAACCGATAGCTAATATACACTCAAACTCGATTTAATCCTGAAATCATAATCGCGTTTCAAACTTAAGTTCATATAATTAACGAAGTAGAGAAAGTCTAATCACATAATAATAGTTATGAGATTACTCGAATTCTAACTCGTATAGTATATTGGAATGGTGAGCCTAGAGGAGCCAATGAATATTTAAAAATTGACTAAATCGACCGAACCGTACCGTACTGTACCGAACCAATTTTTAGGTTTTTATATAAATCTATAATCGAACCGGTAATTAGGGTAAGTTTTTTATTTTATGAAAATAAACCGAACCGTACCGAATAAATTTACAATGTGAAAAATATATTTTTATATTAAGTTTAAAAATAATAAAGCATTAAATTTTTTTTGGGTCATGGAATTATGAAATAGTTACAAGACAACAAGTAATTAAACTTAAAATCCTAATTCCCGAACCTATTATGCTACTCCGATTGAAACTAAATTATTTCCATCATATTCACTAGTAAAACACAAGGTATTGTAGTGATTATGAGTAGAAAACTACAATGTATTGAATATATTTCCTTTAACCTACTTTCCTACGTATGATCATGTACAATGCAAAGTCATAATTATTTTGAAACTACCGGAAATCTCTAAAAATAAATATAAATATTTTTACGTTATGTATTAACTAATAGATATAAATATTTTGGCAGAACAAAAATTAGAAAGAAAAAGAAAAAACAATTAATGGAAAATACGCAGACAACAATTCTAATCAGATTAGAAAAAGAAAAACAAAGAAGTCCAAGTAATTTCGAGACAAGCTTTAAAAGTTGGAATCTGACCGCAAACCCCAAACGCCAAGCTTCAGATACTTCCATGGCTTTTGCTTTGGCACCAATCTTCTCTAGTAAATCAACCTCTGTATCTGTACCCTCATCTCTCTCAACACCAACAAGAATTAACCAAAAAAATCCTAAAGTTAGAGTCTTTACTAAACCTAAATTAAATCCAATTTCAGCATTTTCAGACCCATATGTTCTCCAAATAGCTGAAACCCTTGAAGATTCTCTACCTTCCTTATCTTCCTCACCACTTCAGAAATTAAGGGAAACTTCTTCAGAAACCCTACTTTCAACCCCTTGGCCTTCTCGCAAAGATGAACCTTTTAGATTCACTGACACTTCATTCTTGAAAAATTCAAGAATTGAACCAATTTTGCCTCCAAAGATTCAGAGTTCTTCTTTGGATGTATTTTCAGATACCCTTTTGCCTACAATTTCGATTCTTGATGGTTATATTATGAATGATTTGTCTCAGTTAAAAGAATTGCCTAGTGGTGTTTATGTTGGTAGTCTTTTGAGTGTGAAATCTGAGGCTATATTGAAAAGGGTGTCTGAGTATGAATCTGGTTTTAAAGGTGATTTGTTTTGGTCACTTAATGGTGTTGGTACCCCTGATGTATTACTAGTGTATGTGCCAGAAGGGTGTAAAGTTGAGAATACATTGGTTTTGAGGTACATTTCGGGTGAAAGTAGCGATAAGGGATCGAAAGCTTTGCCCTTTTCGAATCCGAGGGTGTTGGTATTGGTGGAAAAGGGAGGGGAGATTAGTATAGTTGAGGAGTATGTTGGTGGAGATAAAGATAAATGTTACTGGTCAAATTCTGTTATAGAAGTGGTTGTTGGTGAAGGGGCAAAAGTGAGCCATTCTTACCTCCAAAATCAATCTTTAAATGCTGCACATATCAAGTGGACTTGGGTTCAGCAGGTAAACTTGTTCCTTTTTATTATTTTTTTTTACTAAATATGACTTGGCATATTATGCTTTTTTGTCAAGCTGAGGGTCTATTGGAAACAGCCTCTCTACCTTCACATGGTAGGAGTAAGTCCTGCATACACGCTATTCTCCCTACACCCCACCTGTGGGATTACGCTGGGTTTGTTGTTGTTGTTGACTTGGCATATTATGCATAATTCAAGATAATTCTCATATAATGTGATTGGCTATTGGTGCTTGTTGAGTTATATTATGGTGCTTGTTGGGATATATTATGTCTCATATCTAGTATTTTAGGACATGAAAAGGGATTTATAAAGGTCTTAGGTTCATTTATTGCCTTAATATTTTGGACATGATGCTCTGGCCTACCTTCGCTGAACCTGAAAATCATTTTTGAGGTTGGACAATCGTCTATTCTCTCCTCGAGTCACAAAGAAACTTATATTCAACTTGAGATGAAGAATAAGTTTTAAGTTAAGTCATTATTATTTTTGTTGGGTAATTAAAGGCTTTGTTAATCACCAAGTAAATATTTACGATTCTCAGCTTGATTACATCCCAATCAGCTATTCTCAAATAAGATTGATCTCAAACACAAACAGAATTGCTATCTAGGCTGCGAAATATTCACGAATGTCTCTCCTAGATTACATGTTACTCTCTTTCTCCTAGCCTTTCTCTAGTGATTTTTTTTTTCTAGAAGTAGTGCTGCTGCAATAAGCTATTTACTCCTCCTGATGCGTACACAAGCAATTTCTTTTGCTATGGTTTACACATCTCTTTCTATTCTTTAAAAAATTCTGGTATTTCTTTCATTCCATATGGCATGAACATGTTCTGCAAATGTCATTCTTAGCAACCGAGCATGTAGAGTCTTCCCTTTGGTGTTAATCATCAGATATTTCCATGGTGCCTTGGCATGATCTCCCAACAACTGTAGATAGATATGTCTAATCAAGCTTTGGTTTCCTTTTGGAGCGCCTTGTATCTGTCTCAGTTGTTCTCTAGATTCCAATATTTTGCGCAACATCCAACTAGCTTGTTGTGGTATAGCGATAGAGTCCAGTTATTGTCCTTTAATGTAAAAGGCATGTATCCATTTGATCCATAGTCTGTCCACCTTATGCTCTACGACCCAACACACTTTAACGATAGCAGCTTTGTACCAGATTTTAACACTGGTGAATTGAAAACCTCCAGCAGCACATTAAGCACATCTTCTCCCAAGACACAAGAGCTCTCTTTGTTATAGTATTAGCCCCCGATGAAACTTCTATAGTAGGTTGTGAATCTGTCATGTAGTAGTCATTATTGTTAAAGGAGTCATGAGAAAGGGTATAGATGGCTAATGACTAAATTTTTTTGCGTATAATAGGAGATTTTTTAAAATGAAAACCCGAACCACACATATAGAACTAAAAGTAATAAAATTTAGGGGTAAGTTATTGGATGGTAGGGTGGCGGTACCTTAACGACTGGTGGATTCTAAACAAGAGTATGCGATAATAGCTTATCTTATTTTGTTTTAGATTTTTTACGCTAAAGCAGCTCTAGGCCAGCTGAAATAGAGAGAAAGGAAATTTATTATTTCTCTGATATTTTCCTAATATAAGAGATATTAGGATTTTTTAAAGAAAATGCATATTAAGAGATTCATATCAAATGGAACAGAGTTCTTCTGTTCTCTCTTTGAATCAAACCAAAAAAAAAACAATTTTTACTTTTCTCCTCTGTCGTGTCATTCCATCAATTTATGCTAGCGATGTAAATACTAGTCCACGGCTTGGCTACAACTTGTTGGTTCTGATGTGTACACTCTTCCGCAACTTTTTGCTTAAATATCAAACAAAAAGCATACGAGTCATTTAATGCTACCTTTCCCTCCATGAGCAGAGCTAATGCAGAAGTGTGTATTTTTCCTTCTGAAAGTCTTATTAAGGCAAAAGGGATGCCCGGTGCACGAGGCATCGCGCATTCACGCAGGGTCCGGGGAAGGGCCGCACCAAGGGGTGTGACTGTGACGTAGACAGCCTACCTTAATGCAAGCATTAGTGGCTGTTTCCATGGCTCGAAACTGTGACCTATAGGTCATAGAGACAACTTTACCGTTTCTTCTTAAAGTCTTATTGTTAGCTTTAAACAATTCCCAACTACTGTAACAACTCCAGATTTTTATTTATTTGTCTTATGGGGAGATTTAAGTTTGCTTCATAATTGAGTTGATTATTTTCAGGAATCAACTAGCACATACGAGCATATAGAAGTAAGCACTGGTGGAAAGCTGAGTAGGCACAATATTCATATCCAGCAAGTTGGTCCAGACACAGTTACTGAGTTATCTACATTTCATATGTGTATCTCTGATCAAACGCAAGATCTACACAGTAGATTAGTCCTAGATCACCCTCGAGGTGTCTCTCAGCAGATCCACAAGTGCATTGTGGCCCATTCGTCTGGACAGGCTGTTTTTGATGGAAACGTTCAAGTCAATAGGTATTATATTCTGTCTCACCTTTGGTGCTTATTTGAGTGATTCGTTCTACAAATCACCAGTGTTGAACATTTACATACTGATATTGTTTTGTTTCTGTATTCTATATCTCATGGTACTGTTTCCGTTCACGTTCTCTTACGTGGTTTTCTTTTTAAATTATTTATGAATCCTAAGAATGTATATGATGATATCTTTTCTTGGAGGGTCCCAACGTTACATTGTTCAAAATACTTTCACTACTATTTCACTATGGTATAATCTTAGTCAACTCTTGGATTATGTTCTGCAATCTAGAAAGATTTTCCAACATATTAAGATAATATAAGGCAGAATGAAAGTGGGAATATTCCACAACATCAGTTAAAGTTAGCAGCCTCGACATTTCTTGCTTTTTGGTGGTCAATGGATCAAGTGTCATTTGCTAGTTGTGTCCCTCAAATCCTCTGTTCTATCCATGTCAAACGGACATGGGTACTTTGTATGGATTTTCTTAAAATAGTTGATGAGAAGGGGAGCCTTGGCGTAACTGATAAAGTAGTTGTCATGTGACCAGGAGGTCACGGGTTCAAGCCGTGGAAACAAACTCTTACAAAAATGCAGGTTAAGACTGCGTACAATAGACCCTTGTGGTCCGGCCCTTCCCCGGACCCTGTGCATAGCGGGAGCTTAGTGCACCGGGCTTCCCTTTTTTTCCCCTTAAAATAGTTTATGAATCTATGTAAGTACCTGTGTGTTTGTGTCCAATAGTCAAATATTCCATGTGAAATAGCGAACCAGAGTATTTCAGTTGATTATAACGACTTTTCCAATTTATTAGAAGAGCTGGTGTCACTGCTTTTGAGTTTTATCTTATCAATAAGAGATGTAATGCAAACTTAGGAAAGACTTCACCTTCTTTCCTCCTTTAATTACTCAAACTGCATTGGAATACACAAGTCTTTATTCAAGATACCGCACACGACTGTCAATTTGTGTCAATGGTTTTGATTATTGTTTAATGCGTGAGATTTAAATGTGTCTGTTATTATAAATGATGTTGCAGATATGCGCAACAGACAGATGCAGGACAACTTACACGGAGCCTCCTTTTGGAGCCTCGGGCAACTGTGAATGTCAAACCTAATCTCCAAATCATCGCTGATGATGTCAAATGCTCTCACGGTGCTGCAATCAGTGACCTCGAGGAGGACCAATTGTTTTACTTCAGGGCACGGGGTGTTGACGTTGAAACTGCTAGAAAAGCTTTGATCTTTTCGTTTGCTGCTGAAGTAGTAGACCGTTTCCCAAATGCTTCAATTCGGAAGAAAGTTGAAACTCATATTAGAGAATTGCTAGATCCCTCACGCCCTTAACGGTGAAACTTTTTGAAATGAAAGTCCGTTTTCTAATAAACAAAAATAAGCAGTTGTTCAGTGTAATCCTCTTTACATTATATGTAATTCTTTTTGGTATTATAGAAATAATATGGTTATGTTTTTTTCGAATCATTGGCTATGCTACTTGAAACATTTTTTGTCTCACTAGTCATCCATTATTGGTGACTTCATATGGGTCTCAAGCTTCTTTTCTGTTACCATTCTCTATGTTAGACTGGTTCGAGACGTGAAAACAATCTCTTTTGTATAAATGCAAGGAAAAACGTTGCCTATGTATACACCGACTTTTTGGAAACAGTCTCTTTACCCCAGGGTAGGGGTAAGGTCTGCGTACACACTATCCTCCCCAGACCCCACTAAGTGAGATTATATTGGGTTGTTGTTGTTGTCGTCGTTATTGTTGTATGTATACACCGACTATCATGCAATAGCTGGTTATGGGGTAAGCCCATATTCTATTATCACCAACTGTGCCAAAAAGTGTAATCTTTTTTACAAGACAGTAAAATGGTTTGAGAAGTATAAAACTGACTTTGATGGTATTAGGTCTACAGGGGTGGGGTGGCGAAATGGTTAAAAGAAAACAGTTATTCACTAATATTATTCATTAAAAATGGATTGGATAATGAAGTTTGTTAAAACGGGTCAAATATGGATAAGAAAAAACCATATTATTCACTTAGAAAATGGATAGCAAATGAGTTAAACTTTTACATTTGTAAAGTCTCAAATTGATGGTTCCTTAGGTTTGGGAGAGACTAGAATTCTTCCAAAAATAATCTTATTTAAGAACACATGGATAATATGGAGTTAATTTTATTTACGGTCATTGAACTTTTATGTTTGTTAGCCAAAAATCACTTTTCTTTTTTTTGTTATGTAAAAGTCATTCAGCTTTATGTTCATTACACAAAAGTCACTTCTCTTTCTTTTGTTATACAAAAATTATTTTACTTTGCTCTAGTTATCACAAAAATCACATTTTTACTTGAAAAATCTATTATGCCCTTGATATTATATAAACCTTCATATTTATGTAATACCTTCTATATTATATACTATATAATATATTATTAACTATGTATTTTATTTATAAATAAAATAACTTAATATTATTTTATTTATTATTTTTATAATATATTCGTATATTTAATTTTTTTTCTTACCGTTAATTTTCAAAATATATTAGTAGCGTTATTAAATTTGTCATTAACTTTAATATATATTAGTAGAGAAATAAACCGGCAAGTACATTTCCGTAAGAAAATTTGCAGGTAAACAAACAAAGAAAATGAGGAAATAATCATAGGTCAATTTGTAGGAAAACCCCTAGGTAACTCTACATGCGAATTTAGCTGGGGATATTTTCTTGGGAATTTACCTGGGCAATTTGTTATTTGGGAAATTATATTACTAGAAATTCGGGAAAAGCCGTCCAAAACAACGACCAAAGTTGGTCAATAACCGTCCAAAACGCGACCATTAACGTGTGGTTGGTATTTTGAAGGTCGGAAAGGCATACCGACCAAAGTTGGTCGGTAATTAAATTCAAAAAAAAGAATTGCTAGAAAAAAAAGTTGTTTTATAACCTACTAATATCTCTTGAAAATTAAAGTTAGAAAAAATTAAATATACGAATATATTATAAAAATAATAAATAAAATACATAGGTAAAAATAGAAGGTATTACATAAATATGAAGGTTTATATAATATAAATGGCATAATAGACTTTTCAAGTAAAAATGTGATTTTTCTGATAACGAACAAAGTAAAATAACTTTTGTGTAATGAACACAAAGTTAAGTGATTTTTACGTAACAAAAAAAAAATAACTTTTGGGTAACAAATACAAAAGTTCAATGACCATGGATAAAATTATCTCGATAATATGGATATCCATATTATCCGCCACTTAGCCCATTTATTTCCGTATTAAATATGGGTCAGGTTGGATAACTTATCCGTTTTTTACGAGCTCATATCTTACCCGACCTGCCTGTTTGCCACCCCTAGGTGTGGGGGGGGGGGGTGGAAAAGAAATGAAGGAAATATTGATACTGCAATCAGCATAAGAGTATGTGTTGTACCTTTCCCTACCCCATTCTATAAGAGAACTTTTTACACAAAGGGTTCAACAAGAATTCTCTCCTCTGTAAACCGCATTGGTGGATATCCACCTCCAAAATACAGATATATCGGCTAAAACTCAGTAACTAAGCCACCCACCTGGTCACAATTACTTGATTTTGGCTCTAAAGGGTAGATGAGATGGGGGCAAAAAGAAAGAAAGAACTTGAAAGAAAGAAAGAACTTGAAAGAATGAAAAGATCTATTCTACTGTGCAAAATCTAAAAAGAAACTAAATGAAGAGATCCTGTTTCTTTCTTTTCTAGGAGCAGTTCTGAGCAAGCCCAGCTACTAAATTTCTACTTTCACGAGCCTTGTCGTATTTCCAGCCCCAGTTTTGGCTGTTGTCAAAGGTATAAACAGAAAAGTGAGATTGATCGACTGTCCAGCTTTCACCACTGCTCCCAACATCCCAGCTCAAGAGATCAAAATTGCAGCGCACCACTATACATGGAAATTGTAAAACTCAGACGTATTTCCCAGACGACTTCCAAATTCTTCCCTCAAGAGATACCACCATAACAGTAACATCATCGTGGTACTTCCTACGATCTCCCTGGGGGATGTCCAGCAATTCATGAAAATCCATTCCTGCAAGAAAACATTAACAACTAAATTGTAAAACATGTAATATTTGCTGCCACAACCCAAAACAAGTCATCTACAGAGGCCATCATAAGATAACCATGAAATCAGATTTAGAAATCATAGTCTACCTAAACCGCGAAAATACATAAAACGAAATGGTAGAGAAAAAACATGCTACTAAATGAGAAACTAATGATTACTGTGGGATGGAGCCAAAGTATTTAGTAGTCCTTACATTTCAGAAACTGATATGAAACCAATGATTCATCTGGAGTTGTCTAAAAGGACTTTCTGTTATCTGATCTATCAATTTCTACACTTCATTGATACACTCGATCCACCAAGTGTTCCAACGAACTAGGTGTCAGAGCAATACATAGGTGCAAAAACTCAAACTACCAGATAAGGAGCCATTTACCAAGGCTTTACATTGACACCTGCATAAGGAAATATGCTTCGCTGCACTATTTGGTTGATGGATGAGCTTGGGACTTTTTCACCCACGGAAGGGGCAAGTCATATTACCAATTTAGTGTAGTCTTTTACTAACGTTTCTTCCCCAAAAGAATTAGACTTCCATATTCCACAGACCCAAGTCATAAGGTGAGGACTGAGGACTAGTACGATTCAATTGGAATATAATGTACTATTCGGGGGCTTACAAATAGGCTTTTTATAGTTATCAAATATCAGAGCTAGTGCAGCAGCTTACACGACAAAGATGTTTCTCAAACCTCAAGACGTATCTTTATTCCATCAGTTAAAGAGAATAGACTTAAACAAACTAAGCCATGGCAGATTATCTGGTCATAAATCCAGAATACGCAATTGTCTGTTAATGTGTCACAGAATCGGAGCGGATCCAATTTAGTGTTCCCACCTAATACAGAATTGGTCTCAATTGGAGAATAAAAGGAAGATGATTGAGAAAATCTGAAAATTTAAATGTAATTTCCTAGCACAGATTAAGGGTCTGCAGCCACTTGAAAACATAAAGAATCACCAAAACAGTAACTTTTTACCCTTAACTCTGCACAGAAAGACTAGACAGAAAATATACCAGCTTTCTTGGCTGCACGGAATAAGAGCTCCTCAATAAGATGCTGAGCAGGATCCCCATCAGGGAATTTCTCCATGAAATTCTCCACATGAGAAACCACCTCTTGATTGCTCAAATATTGGTACAAGCCATCAGAGGATAGCACCAAAAACTGATCCTTAGGACAGAGTCTATGATGGCGCAGTGAAGGTTTACAAGATAAATAAGGAGCATCCCCAATGTACTCGTTCCGAAACATTTCTAGCAATGCATCATTCAATTTAGGCTGCACAGGCACATCTCAAAATATTAAGCGAATTGGCTACAAGCATGTCAAAACAGGATATAAGTCTACAGCAACAATTCAACGTAGGATGTTCATTTAAATAATTAAACGCGTGGCGAACTTTACATGTCCAGAGTAACTATAGGCAGAAACATATATTTATGTACTAGATGGAATGCTAGGACTAAGAGTGCATGACATTCCATCTCCTAGAGATCCACAGAATTTCGGCCAAACCAGAAATAGAAATAGTCAATGAGGGTCCTCTGATGCCACAATATCTAAAGCAAAACGAGGCTCCGAATGTGCAGATGTGCAATTTGATGCAATTGCTTGAGATTTTTGGGATTGGAAACCAGCCTGGAGAAAGATAAGCAAATGACAAACCTTTTTCAGGAAGCCCGCCCCAAAAGCGCGAGTGACCTTTAAACGACCTTTCACTCTATCATTAACAATGCAATTGCAGTCATCTGGGTGCTCATTCTTGATTCTAGTAACTTCCTGGAAATTGTTACAAGAAACAAACTGTTTAAGAACCTGACTCACTAAAATACAAACGTGAAAATGTGACAAGCAACAAACAATTAGAAATTACAGAATTCACAATGACAAATGAGACAGAAAGTGCCAATCGCATTCATTGATCAAACACACTTTACTAACAACAATGAGAGGCTGTAACTTTTGTTTTCCATGGAGTACAAAATCTGATGATTGCCTCCTTGCTAATGGAGAAAAATAAGAATATTCATCAAAGTTAGTAAATGTCTAGTTGTACACTCACAGCCCAATAAGACATTATATAACTCCTCTGGCAGATAATACTTAGGTACAACAGACGAGGGCATCTTTTCAATTCAACGCTTATGCGCAGGTATAATCATTTTATCAAGGTGGTAGTTGTCAATCCATCCCGATAGGCAAGGTTTCTGCCAAATGATAATGTTGGACAGGAAAAGGAAAAAAGAAAAGAGAACCCACTCAGTTGAGGCATTCAGCAGTTTGATCATATTCATCTTCGTCCAATAATCCAAGACAAAATAATATAAAATAAAAAATGTTGTGTAGCTAAAGGAAAACTGCAACCAGTATCCAACTACAAACAGCAGTTTGCTTAAAAAATAGAGAGATGCAGGAATAAAAGAGCAGAATAAATGAAGATGGAAGAAGCAGAAAACAAAAGAAAGATTTATCAATAGATATCTAACACCTCAAGTAACTCCAGCCTCCATCTGATACAGTGTTTAATACAAGTATAGGAGGCACCTAATGTATAGAAAGCTATATTTGAGCAGTTATATTAGAAGCTTGCAGGAAGCTTCCATTATTTCATTTAGATGAATAAACGAATACCAGACAAGGCAAATATATTGACAAAAATGTAGCTAAGGGAAAAAATTATCAAGTTTCCTCATTGTCACAATTACACTAAAGAGTGGCAAAATTATACCTTCTAAAATATCCCTAAGACTTATGAACCACAAGTTTGGAACAGTATTGTTCTCTATTTTAAGAAAGTTTTAAGATTAGAAGGCAATCAATATCGGAAAGGATCTGAATGCTTTCCTGATCCACTCATGGAGATTAAGCACAAGTTCATGAAAATTTGGAACACTCAAATTCATTAAAATCTTTGGGAGAGAGAGAGACAAAGAAAGAGATTTGAGCTAAAAGAGCAGCATCTCATCTAAAGTGAGCACAGCAGTAAAGAGTGAACCTACTATAATGAAGACCAAGCTTATGACAAGGAAAGGAATAAGTGATTATGGGAAAAGGAACCATTTGAGAGGGTCAAAATATAGCTAAATGCTGAACTGTTGCTAAGAACCTGCCTATAACAGCTAAATGCTGAACTGTTTCTAAGAACCTGCCTATACCAGCTAAATGCTGCCAATCCAAAAATTTAATGGTTCAGTACACTGTGACCAAAAGATTCAAAACACCAGGCCTACAGAAAAAACAGTTTGGCAGGCACTAAACCAGCTCTGCATGTAACTAAAGCAAGAAACTGTCCTTGAGAAGTATTTTGTACTTTTGTCTGATCACTTCCTTTGTAATTATGGGTGACTTCACAACTTTAGTGAAGTCTTTTTATTAATATATAAATATGTTACCTTCTCAAAAAAAAAAAAAACTGTCTTTGAGATCTCTTTGCTTCAGAGGCTTTCATTTAGAAATTATATCCCATTTAATTTCATAAACTACTACATTCAATGATCTTAGATCAGTAAAGCCAGTGATGAGCACAAGGAGCTTCATATTTTGGAGCACCAGATACAAGGAAACAGCTTTTAATTTACATGAATTCATCATTCTGAAGTTTTGTAATTCTTACAGAGTAAAATAATTATGTACTCCATTACTTAAAATATCATAAATCATATATCAGTTAAACTTAAAACATGGAAGGAAGCAGCAGAACAACCTATAGACTAACAAAGAAACCGAGGAACCTTACTTCTTCAATGCTAGTGCTGTGATCAGTTGACAATTGCAAGGCAGTCAGCTTCGTAGCGTGAATAGGTATCTCATTCGTCACCTTATTTTCCTCATCACCGGCAACTACAGAGTCTTCAGCAATGCCCTCAACAGCCAACTCACAATTGCCTGGAACTATTGGTTTTGAACTAGAGCTAACCTCCTCAGACTCGTACTGAGCCACAATAGCACGACTATCTCCCACATTCATTATATACACATCTTCATCTCTCATCAAAGCAACCAACAAACAAGAACCCATTAATGCAAGCTCAGGGTAACGATCAAGAACTTTATCTGTCATATCCAAGTATGCGAGCTCAGTGACTTCGAGAGCTCTTGACATTGCTCTCAAAACCAACTCATGATCAACCGGACCCACCTTACGCTTCCTTTCACTTCTATCAATCCTTTCCTCCACTCTATTCTCCCCTACTTCAACCTTCTTTTTAGCTTGCAATCCGAATCTCCATGGGAATAACCTGTTACTCTCTTTGTGCTTATTAATTGACAAACCATGTTTCAACTTCGACAATAGCAACGACCTCCTGTTAACCGCTGAACCTGCACTATTTACACTTAATGCATCATCTACCGAAAATGCAAATCTCTCCGAACCCGAAAGATCAAGACCATCCTCTGTGTCATCTTCTGCTAAAAATTCCCACAATCTCCTCCTCCTAACCTCTATCTCCCCTGATTGAAATGTCACTCTCTTTTCAGACCCTCTATCCATCTGTTCCAAATTAACCTCATTTTCACCTTCTTCTACTCCCCTATTTCCCCTACTTGTGGCATCAAGTGCTCGATTCGAAACTGGCTCGTTCAAGTCCTCACCAATCACTTCATTTTCCGACCCTTTACGGGCTTTATCTAGCTGCTCCAAATTAACCTCATTTTCACCTTCTTCTACTTCCCTTTCTCCCCTACTCGTCAACTTAGCAGCTCGATTCAAATTTGTTGTGTTTGAATCCTCAGTGATCACTTCATTTTCCAACCCTTTATCTAGCTGCTCCAAACTAACCACATTTTCACCTCCTTCTACTCCCCTAGCCCCCCTACTTGTGGCCTTAGGTCCTCGATTCCAATGTGGCTCATTCGAGTCCTCACCAATCACTTCATTTTTTACATTTGCATTATCTGATTGAAACATCACCTTCTTTTCACACCCTTTATCCATCTGAGCCAAATTAACCTCATTTTCAGCTTCTTCTGCTCCCCTATCCCCCCTACTCATCTCCTTATGCACTCGATTTGAGTTAGCTTCATTCGAGTCCTCAATGATCACTTCATTTTCTATATTAGCATTTTTTTTGCTTTCTTGGTTATTATTACTAATACTAGTATCTTCACTATCCCAAAACAAACCCTCTAATTCTTTGTTCATTGTTTTGTACAGATTACTCATCAAGAATTCAGGTGCATCAGGTCCATTAAATCCATCATAAATCCCAACAAACAGCCACCCGTGTTCTTCACATACAACCACATGCACACGATCCTCCCCCGCTTTTCCTAATGCCCATTCAACATTCACATTATTACGCAAATGCCATCCATTATAATCACGTGTACAGTTAATTTCCTTTTTACCTATGAAGTAGTTTCTTACTGGCACCACCCACGGCCTTCTAAAGGCTTTTTTAATTCCATTAATGCCCTTCGATTTTCTCTTTTTTACATAAATGCCATCACCACCCAACGGAGCTGAGAATGGAACGGCAGACTCTAGTGGACCGGATAGAGCTCCTCGCTCGATCGGACCGGACATGAAGAAAGCCCTCTCTCTTTCCATTGGACCAGCCGGTTCGTTGCTTAAACCGGTTCTAGGAACCGGTTGAAGAGGCAAAGCACTAAAGGAAGATGTACTTTCAAAACCATTCACAACACTACCAGTGCCATCGTCGTAAATATTGTCAAGTTGGAGGACAGTTCGGGGAGTAGAAGTATTCGCACTAACAGACGCACCTGAAATCGCTCTGAATCCGGTTTCGGTCCTTAAAGGAGCCGGTTCATTATCGAACCGGAGTGACTGAGAAGGTGAAACGAACCGTTCCGAGTTTGTCGGAGAGAGTACAAACCGAGCAGATGACCTAACGTAGCAGAAGGAATGACCTAGGGTTTCGTCGAGCGGTTCGCTGCCCGTGAATATTACCTCCGGTTCAGTCCGGTTCACCGCCGCCGGCTTGGTAAAACACGAAAAACCGCCTCCCATTTCACGTTCTATTCATTTCATACCCCCCTCCTCCCCACAGTAACCACTGTGATATGTATATATCTCTATAAAAGCAGAGTTACACAGAGAGGCAAAAGAAAATTTTGTTTGAGTTTGTTGGGTTTGCTGTGAAAGAAAATGAGATATAGAGAGAGAAGAAACAAATATTTGTAGAGAGAGAATGGAGGAATCTATTTTGTAATGTTTTTTGCGGGCTACTGAAGTTTTTTGGAAAACAAAAAGAATGAAATAGAGAAGACAACTAGTGTAGTTTTTTTATTTCTATAGAGAGAGTGCGCGTGAGATTTTGAATGGGAGTCTGGATCAAGGATAAAATTATTTTTTTTATAATTTATTATGTACTAAGCCGTGAAATTATCATTAATACCTGTATACTATAAGGGTCAAAGATTTTAGTAATTTGAATATTTTTCATCCTTAACCAAAGATCAAGACACTCGGATAAAATTTAAAAATAGCTACTTCTCTCCTCTTGTAATTGAAATATATCTACTATAATAGAGTTTTACTTTCGCAATTTAAATTTTATAATAATGACGAATTTTACTTTTAAGGATTAAAATTTACTAGCTCGCGTTGTTATTTTGATAGTTTTTTTTTTTTTAATAAACCTTATATAGATCGAAAACAAATAACGAACGCCAAATGAAAATTAAAAACGAAAAAGAAAGAGAGGGGAACAAAGAGATACTATTTAGTAGGAGTTCTAAAATTCATCTAAATGTATAATTTTTTTTTTCCATATTTAATCACGTCGAAGTTATTAATTCGAAGTCTTATTGGATAAGCCTAACCAAAGAGTAAAATGCTCTCTTTCAATTAACTTTACTTCATATTTAAATATATATGAACTCAAAATCTCTAATTCATTTTTAAAATAAAGAAAAGTAAATAGCCAACTTTGCGTCCGAAATTTTCAAAAAATATGACCTATAATTTATAGGTTCAAGTCGTGGAACACAGTCAAAAGCGGATCTAAGAATTTAATATATTTGGATTCCTGCAACGACCTCGGATAAATTTTTCATAGTAATTGGGTTCACGTTTAAATATCTTATGGATATTTAGTAAATATTTCGAACACATTTATATTATTCGGACAAAATCAATTGGGTTTACGTAAATTTGTAGGCCGAAAAGTGGATCCGCCCCTAAAAGTAATCACTAATATTAGCGTCGGAGTAAATTATTCAGACTCTTTATTTACTGTCCTTTCTCCGACTTTACGTCGATACGAAACACTTTATTTTTAAATTTTCGAATAATTAGAGATAGGGATAGTAGAATGTGCATTTAAAGAAAGGAGTAGGGTCAACGTGGAGGGAAATCGAGGGCATATTTTGTCTTTATGGGTTTCTTTTGTCCTTATCGTTGATTTTTGGGTTGTTGGGTCTGACTATTTGTTTTTGTTTTTACACGTCCAAAGGTCAAGCCTACGTTGAAATTATGACATTAAGATTGAACCGTTTCCAAACACTGTTATGACCCTTTTACCCCTTTGATATTTTTACTATTTCTCTTAGATACAAAACACTTTTTTTTTGAATTTTAAATTCTTATATTCAAACGCCCACTTAACCAATTTTATGTCTACCAAAAAGTGTTTGATATCTCCAAAATAGAATGATTGGATGGATGAAATCTTTAACCATTAATTGAGTAGCGTTATTCTTTGTTTCTACCTATATTATTTTTCTTTTAATAATGTAATCTTGTATTTCATATTCTTAGATTTCTAATGATACTAGTTGTTTCTTTTGTTTCGGTTATCCAATTTTATTTTATTTTTCGGTTATCTAATTTTTCTAATTGTGGTTACTCCTTCTCTTTACATAGATTTTTTTCGTTTACATGATTTTTGAGGGTCAATCGAAAATGATCTCTCTGCCGGCAGAGATAAAGTCTACGTAGACACTAATTTTTCTTAATCTCGCTTGTAAAATCGTACTAAGTATATTATTATTGTTGCTGTTGAGAAAATCCTTACAATGAGATTTCTTATTTGGCAGATCTTGTGTGGTATGAATTTGAATCAATTAGGGTTTATTCCTCTTTATCGAGCCCTATGCAATCAATAAATGGTAAATGTAGCAGTGTTCATCAAAGTATTTTTTTTTTTTGGCAAATTAGATTCATACTATACATAATTCCAAGTAAGTTTGAGGTCAGAATATTTATCGTTCATATCGCTCTATTTAAATTCTTTCAAATTAAATTAACTAATATTATTTTGATTGTTAACATAATGATTCCTATCATGTGACAGATATCTTAAATTGGCTAATCTAATTTAAATTTTTGAGTGCTTGATCAAGGTTATAAACACCCAAAAATATATAATGGCAAATTAATTATTCTTTAAATAGAATTTTATTCATTGCCCAAAAAAAAAGGTAAAAGAGAAAGGCCAAAGGTCTTTATTTAAAGGGTATTTATTTCTTCTAATAAAAAACAAGATAAAAACCTAGTAATATATTTTTAAAGTAGATAAAGTTTGAAATATTTCAACTAGTTGGGAATATTAGGCCCACATTGTGTATCAGTTGGTCAACGAACTGATGAAATAGTCTAATATTGTGGGGTCCGATGTCGAATTTAACAATATTTTATACAGTACTAACTTTTTGTTCAATTGATTCCCTTTGAAATCCGTAGGGATATAGATTTATCAAGAAAAGAGCCTTTTTTGTCATTTTATTATCAAAAATAAATTATATTTATCTTCCGTTTTAGCGATTCACATGGTAAGGAGATTAGTGAAGCAGGGCAAGGAGATGAAGAAGGATTTGCATATGGTGTTTATTGACCATGAGAAAGTATATAATAAAGTCCCGAGGGAGGTCTTGTGGAGGTGTTTGGAGTTTAGCAGCGTTTCGGTAGCGTATATTACGGTGATTAAGGATAGGGGTGTCAATGGTACGGCTCGGCCGATTATTTTATAAAAGTTGTACCATACCAATTTTTCGGTTATTCTATTATATATAATCAAAATTAGACTTTCTGAAACCGTACCAATCATATCGGTTTATCTCCGGTATCGGTACTGTTCGGTTAATTTTCGATATTTTTGTAAATATCAAATAAAATTTACCAATAGAAGGAAAATGCAATAACATATATTTTTTATAGGACTTAGCACAACTCTTTAGATATTTTTACTATTTAAAGGGTAATGAATTAAAAAAATAAATAAAAGATGACTAGAGTATAGATCCATCAACTGTTCTACAACAATATAAAAGAAACAAGCAACGACAAAGAAAATATAAATCACAAAAGCAGAAAGATAGTAACCAAGCTAGAACTCTAGAATAAAGTATATAGAAGATTAAATACTCAAAAAGATATATCTAAATTATATGATAGGAGACATATTCACTACATTGTAGTTTGCTATTCGTAATCGCTATAATATTTGTGTCTTGCTAATAAAAAATAGTTGAAACAACTTAGTTTAAGTAGAAGTTGCATAATAGGTTTTAGGAATTAGTACTTTGAGTTTAATTGCTTGTTAGCTTGTAATAGTTTTCATAATTCCAAGGCTCAAAGAAAAATTTAATGCATTATTATTTTTAAACTCACTAGATAAATATATTTCACACATGTAAAATTTATTCGGTACGGTTCGATATTTTTCGGTTTATTTTTATAAAATAAAAAACTTACCCTAATTATCGATGCATTTATAGATTTATATAAAAACCTACTGTTAAGAAACGTAAAAATCGGTTCGATACGGTACGGTACAGTCGGTTTAGTTGGTTTTCGAATATCCATTGACATCCCTAATTAAGGATATGTATGATGATGCTAAGACTCGGGTGAGGACTGTGGGTGGTGACTCGGAGCATTTTCCTGTGGTAATGGGGTTGCACCAGGGATCGACATTAGGCAGGGGTAATATTTGCGTATAGACTACCCTCCCCAAATCCCATACGTTGGGATCAAATTGGGTTTGTTTGTGTTTTAGTTTTTAGTATAACTACTTTATACTTGGGGATTAAATTTACCCCCTACCCATTAAAAGCTTCATTCCGATTGTGGCTGATCCAAATTGAATAAAAAATAACCCGCCCACTCATTTTTAGATAAATCTCACCCATTTTAAAGGATTTTTTTTGCCTTTTTCATATTTTAAATTATTGACTATTGTATCTTATAAATATTTTTTATGTATTATTTGAGTATGTAAAACTTATTTTTAAAAACTTAAAGTTTATATGTCTGCATAAACACATAAAATTAGATAGTTCGACCCTCACATTCGAACTCGCCACATCAAATGGAGCAATGGAGGGAGTCAGGGGCGGAGCTAGAGAGTTCGATGCGGGTTCGACTGGGGCCAATAATTTTAGTTCAAACCTTGTATTTGTCTGAAAAAATTCATTAAATATGTACAAGTTATTAATATAGAACCCAATAACTTAATACTATTAGAATCCCGAACCTACAAGTTTAAAATTCCAGTTCCGCCCCGAAGGGAGTAATTCATTTAGCCGGGTGTTTAGTTTGAAATCTTATGATAATTCATATAAGGAACTCTATTAACAAATTGAAGTTTGAGCTCTATGATTAATTGAATAAAATATGATTTGGGCATAAAAACACATGATATTTTGATTCGAATGATTAAAGCAATGAGCAGATAGGTTTGTACTCTATTAAATAAATGCAAGACATAGTTAAGAAAATTTGCAGTTGAGAGTTTAGTAGGTAAGATTTGGGTCGTACTAATATTAGTATGTTGAATTAGTTGAAATATAAATGGCTCCTTTGTTACGAGGAATGAGGGATAATTAATCCAAAAATTAAATTTAAAATAAATTTATCCCACGTTTAGTTGGCATAAAATCGTAGTATAACTAATTTTGGGATGATAGTATTTTTTTTAATCCTCATGGGAGGGTGCGATAACTTCTTAGAAAGAATTGAAGTGCAATATTTCATTGTCGTGCGAGAGCCTCAAAAGCGGACTTATGTGTAATATTGAAGGATCACTAGACCCCGTAAACTTTAGTAAAAATCTTGTATATGTATACATTTTGAAAATGATTATACTATTAACTTGGCACTCTAAATACTAAAAGCCTTGAAGGACACTAGTTGAGCAAAATAGTGATACTCCCGTCTCACGTTAAAATTTTGGGTTCGCCTCTGGAGAGTCTTCTCTTAATTTTGAGCAGGATGAATCATTTTTCTTTGGTTCTTTGCCACGGATGGTCCAGCAATTCATGTAAAAAGATATACTATCTCTTTATTACAAATACCAAAGATTTTCAAAATGCATCTTTAAGTGAAAATTGAAAATTTTATGAATAAAGGTTAATTTCGGAAAAGTAAAAAAAAAATTAAAAAAAGGGGAAAAGAATTCAATGTCCAAACGGGCTCTAATGTTTTCGGCTCAAACTATGAATAAAATCATTAATTACTATACATTAGTCTCAAATTACGTGAGATTAGCTACATAATTATCGCTATTTATTTCACCCTAATTATATGAATTCTGTAAGTAATATAATACTATAATTTTTTAAAACCTGTTCAACTTCCATTGCTACAAAATTATTTTTACTACTAATAATTATGAGTGGACTGAAGTTACCTTTGTTAGGGAGCACTTTACCCCCCAATCTAAGACTTTTTTTTATGCGAATTCGAATTTAGTCAGGCTCAATATAAATAATAAAGACAGGGTGAGAAGAAAAAAATTCTAACTTTAGGCAGTACGAACATATTACATTTCAAAATGGGTCAGAGTCTTGCTCAGAGTAAAAGATTTCTTTTCTTTATTTTTGAAGTTTTTAATTCTATTAATTAAAGGTTGGTGAAACATCGTTAACAATTGAGAGAACGTGGTTGACTATGGGTTTTTTGGTTACGTGCCGTCAAAGGGTGGCAGTGCAATTACCACTGAAAAATCCATTCACTCTGTCTTAATTTCGAAAGGAACCTCCGTACGATCTATAGTTACGGGTTTAAATCATGAATTTATTCGTTGATGCATGAACCTGTGAATTTATTTATTGATGCTTGCATCTAGAGGCGGATCCAGAATTTAAAAATAATTATAACAAGTGGGTTTCGAACCTACATCGTGTGATAAAGAGTAAGGCTTATTCTTAGAAAAAGACCATTGTTGCAAGCTTAAATTTGTTAATAAGGGTGCCAAAAAAAATATTTAAGGGGTCCCCAATATATATACAGCTATGTATATATAGAGTTTTTGCCGAAGTTAACGGGTTCACGTGACCCCTCAAGCATGACTGTAGGTCCGCCTCTGCTTGCATCGAGGTAGATTGATTACTTCACACCTCCTTGGGGTGCGACCCTTCCCTAGACCAGCGGCAGAGGCAAGATTTCCGCTAAGAGGGTTCGAAAAAGAAAAAAGTTACGAAAGATTGTAACTAGTGAAAATTGAACCAATGCCCTTATAAAATTTGTGAACTCTCTTGACCACTAAGTTATTCTTTCGGGTTGTGTCAAGGACATTAAAACATAATATATAAAGAAAAAATATATTTTCCCTTGTATATGCAGTATAATTTTTTAGCGAAGGTTCTGCCACCCTAAATCTGCCCTTGTCCCAGATCATGCGTAAATGCGGGATATTTCACTGGCGTCCTTTTGGTCTATCTCAATTTCATAGCTAATATTTTTGGATATCCGTAATGTTCAAATCAGTTTGTACGGACGTTAATTAACTTAAAAAGTATTTGTTAAATCAAGTTGAAGTGTTTTGGTAGGTTTAGTGGACATTGGTGTGGAAATTGGGCAAACGAAAGGTGAATATTTTCTCACCTTTTGAAAAGGTGACCAAAAGAGAGCATATTTGTTCAATTTGAGTTTGAAATTTTTGAGCATATGTTCTCGTATGGTCAACTACCTAATATAAATTTGTCTCAATTAGGGGAACCTCTTTCTTTTTTCCTTTTTTTTTCCTCGGTTTTTTATCGTATTGGAACTCGATTATATCTAGATTCGCATCGCATAAGGTTTATTTAAGGGGAAACATTCTCTAGCAGGATTTTGGGACAAGTGCACAAATAGCCATTTTCAAAGATGCTATTTAGATATTAGTCAGTACTTATTTTGTCATGAAATTTAAAATTAAAAATTTTAACTTCAGGACAATTCAAAACATTTTGTCCCAAAAATTTAAACTGAAAATCTAGACGCACTGGCTAATTCTTAAATGACAACCCTTTCTAATTAATTTGTGTTCATACATGATACCTGGTTACTTTGATACATCCCAACACTTATGTCATTCTCAGTCTTTCAAATGTGTTGATGTTAATAATTAACTAAATCTTTTGACAAGTGAAACTTGCTCAGTTGGTAAAAGCAGCTCTTGGATTCAAATCACCCTCCTGAAATGTGAAAACATAATTTCCTTTGCATTATTAAGTTCGTAGAATATTTTTAGTTTATTTGTTGAAAACTAATAAAAAGGAAGTGGAAGATTTTATTCGTTTCATCTAGTGCGGATGTTAATAAACTATCAAATGTTGTAGTGAAATAGCAAATATTCTTCCATTCTTAATCAAAAATTTCGAGTTCAACCTTTGATGATAGATATCGCCTTTGATAGAAAACACTTTACTCCCAATATGGGGCTTTCTGCTGCGAACTCAAATTAGCCGGATCACAATACAAATATCGGACAACCCATAAAAAACTAAGAAAATAGAGAATATTAATAAAAACTCTTTTCTAGTGATTGAAAGTACATGATTTGCAAAATGCGGGCAGAAAGGTGATTTTCCCAACCAAATAACACAAATAAGATTGGAATTATCTTGTTCTCATTTGTTTTTTCTTTTGACCAAACAGGAAAATCCAATATAGTTAAACCCAACAATATAGCTTTCATAATAAGAAGGCAAAACTTTGACTTGGAAGTATATATGTCATCAATCATCAAACATCTTTCCAATTTTTTGACAGGGTGGAGTTCTGAATAAATAATTTATGTATTATTAAAAATAAAAGTATTAACACAAATATATAATTTGACTCAAAACTATTAAATTCTACTGAATCAGTAATTATATATAATAGTGGCTCCGCTCCACGTGCCATATTGATAGAAAGAAAATTCTTCCTTCTTGTTTTCTTAGAATTACCTGCATTGGCTTCAGTTAGCCGTGAAGTACGCTGATACCCGATTTTCTATAAAAAGATCAACAAAGCAAACTTTTGATCCATCACTGCCTTTCCACAGATCCGAAAGTGAAATTTCCAAGTCTATTTTGCCACTGCCCTCTTCTATAAGATAAGGAATTAGCTTTTATTTTAGTGGCCCAAGAGCATCGTTAAATGATTGAGGTGAGGTACACACGAACAATAATATGGAGATCCTGAGTTCAAATATCAAATATTACAATTTTTATATTATCCTTATAAGTTATTTTATTTAATCAATATAATTTAATCGATTATAACTGACTATTATTTATTTTAAGTTATTATGTCAAGACTTTAATGCATCACTTGGTTAGAATATCTTCAAAATAAAATCAAAGAAAAATTTCCAGTAAAAGAAGAGATTTTATCATGGATCATACTTGGTTTTTTCGATGGATAATTTATCCTAACAATTTTTCTCTTTTGTTTCTCATAAATGCAAATTAACCACGTTTACTAAATACTATACTTGTATAAAGGAAAAATCTTCAATATAAAGCATTCATTTTATTTATGTAACATATTGTTAAAATCTAGAGTAAAAGACAAATATTTTTAAAGGATCATTACCTAAATAGCCGTAAGATTTTTTTTCTAGCCAATATCCATATTTCATGCTAATTCAACACAATTATACATATATTATACATGAATATTATATATATATATATATATATATATATATATATAAATAAAAGAGAACCCTAGAACTTTCGCTACGGAACTTCGGAGCCACCGAGCTAAAGACTATCCTCAGTTCTCTGACCTTCAGCGTAGGATCCTAGAAATTGAGAAAACCCTGATAACTCAGGATAGCCCAACTAACGATTCTTCTGTACAGGTTCTCCGAGAAATCGAATCTGACCAAGAAACAAATTCACAGTCAAAACAATTTCATGACAATCCTCCCCTAGAAATTTTCCTTGTTAGAACAGGATCCTTCAACTGGCGTCAACCCCAAATACTTTACTATTCTAGAGCTACCCATCCTGATATAGCCTTAGAAGAAAGACTCAATGTTATGCAAAACAATTATAATGCCAATAATAGCTATGGATGGAATATAGATGGTTGTTCTGAATACAATATTTTGGCCAAATTACAACAATGACTATGGTAGCCACTGCATACCAAACTTCTCATAACTGTTCTGACCAGCTTACTATCTGTGAGCACGTGATTTTTGCCCTATACGAAGTACTCCTACAAATTAAAGAAATAATTTTTTTTCCAATTATTTTTAATTTTATATGAATTTTGTAGGAATTTTTTGTTAATTATTTGCATTTCTGTGCATGTTCATTTTTTTTATTAAAATCATGAAAATACAAAAAATTACCATGCATTGTATTTAAAGTTTGTTTTCATATCTTTAGGATTATTTAAGTTAATTAATTATTTTTGCATTTTTGCATTTTTAGCTTTAATCTTAGATTAGGAGTATTCATCTTTTAATTCAGGGTCACTCAATTGCTATAATTTTATAATTAATTTATTTTTACAATTTAGGCTAATTTAGAGTTTAATTTATGTTTTTATTAATTAAAGAAAGGAAAAGAAAAAGCAAAAGGAAAAAGGTTTAAAAGAAATAAAAGAGGGTTTAATTCAAGTGTTGAAATCGGGCAAATTCCCACCCAAATTTATCCAATACAGCCCAAAGCCCTACCCCAACCTAGCTTTTGACCCAGCCCAAACCCTTACCTGATTCAGTCTCCCCCCAAAAACATAAACGGCGTCGTTTGTTTGTAATGAGATCTGAGCCGTTGATTTCATTAGATCAGACGGTCGAGAACTGGCCAATCCCCTACCATATATATGTCCTAATAACCCTCCTCCCTCAACCCTAGAGACCCCCCATTTCCCCCACCCCTTCTCTAACGTCCTAACCCTAGCCGCACTAAGCCCCTCCCAAACCAAACAACCTAAACCCTAGCTGCCGCCCATCGGAAATTATTTCACGGTGGCGGCCGGCTCTTAAACCCACCCAAATCTTCACCCTACAACCACCTTTCCCCTTATTTTCCAAATCTATGAACCATTTCCCCTAAGTCTTCCTCGAACCAGTCGAATTTCAAATTTGAAAATAAAAGAGAGAGCACTTGTTCTTACATGTTTGTTCCTCTGTGATTTCTTCTGTTCGTATAGTCCGAAACTCACCCCAAATGGTTGTTCTTGACAAGAACAATAATTTTGGGTCAATTTTGAGCTATATCGAAATTCGAGCAGAGACCCGTCTCGGATTTTGCCCTTTGATTTCTCAATAGGTATAGCCTCATCCTTCTGTGTTTCATTTTGGTATTTTGATTCATGTTTAGAATTTAAAAGAAAAAGGAAAAAGTGTTATCAATTTGTCCATATTGTTGTTTCATTAGGTTTGTTTTTTCTTTCTTTTCTCTTTCAATTAATATC